>VZRL01003535.1:484186-658850 GCA_013397895.1 Origma solitaria | reverse complement strand
CCCCCCCCCCCAAAAAAAGGTGATCCTCTCCTGAAATGCTGTCAAGAAGCCATGATAACTCTATGAATAGTATACAATCAGACAAAACTTTAAAGATCAAACCGTGTATAACAGCAGATTTAGAAGGAAATGCCAAAATCTCAAGTTTTTACACTTTTTAGAACTTGAAGCACAATTTATATGCTATTAATTTATATGGTACTTTTATTGCATTTTAAAGCAGTCAATACACATACATAATGGTATAAGCTATTAGCATGCTACTAACATATGTTTTCATTTGTTTCTGTTTGGGGTTTTTTCTATGCTTATTGTGTATATTAGGGTGAAAATTCAGTCTAATCCTGCTGCTTAGCGCCCATCAAGGACAGACGTTCATGTAGAGAAGGTGGATGTTTCCTGCCCTGGCACACTTTGATAACCCAACACCTCCTAAAAAGTCGAGGCACAAAAATTGCTTTGCACTGAAGAAAGATGCTTGAAGATCACTCTCAAAATGTGCTTAGCACTAGAGGGCAGCGTAAGAAACAAGAAAATTTGGGTCTTAGGGAAATCTGAGGGTTTTGAGACTTCTTAAGATTTTAAAGAGTTCTCAGAGCTACAAGTACCAAACTTTTAAACTACTAATTAACCAGAAAGTTCCATGATAATGGTTATTTCCTATGGGTTAGAAAATGGATATGAGGAAAATGAATTTTTTATGATGTTATCAAGTCAGCACTAAACCATATGATGTGGGCGCACTCAAACAACACTTTATAGGGGCAAGGTCTTGGTAAGAGCTCTATATTTCTTCTGTATACTCTCTGTCTGGCCTATTCTGATCTGAAAACACTATAAATCCAGGCCATTGTTGTTACTACTCAATATGTTCTCACTAGCAGCCTATTAAATTCCCCTCTGGCCATAAGTGTGCCATGGATATGAATCAGGCTAGACAGGACCATGCATCATTCTGGCAAAGTTAACATAAAGTTACTACAAGCCTGGGCAACCTGAAACCAGGGTAAAAGCTTCTAACTTAGTGGAATGGGATTATCTAAGGAAATGTTTATTTCCAACTATAACCCATTTCCTCTCAGATGAAGACATAGAACTCTCTGACAGACACCAATACTACACTTTTAAGGCTTTCTATATCCATTGACACCAATATTTTGAGAGACACCAATTCTGTCTTCTCAAATGGGTAAAAGGCTGATTTTCTAAGGATATCTTCAATATCCTTACAACATTGTAAGGATATTGAAGACTAAGGAGTACTAAGTTCCAAGTCATCAGACTTTCTAAAACACAATTTTAAGCTTGTCCAAAGCAATACCACTCTGCATTTCTCCTACTTAGAAACCAGATTTTAAGACAGCATCAGTTCATTTAAAGCAATGCATAATTCCTTAACTACAGACCTCCAAGATAAAGGATGGTCAGAATAGTTATTTATTGACTGTAATTTAAAGGATTACCATTGTTTCATTAAAAAAGAAATTAACTGCAAAGTTATTTTTCTCATTTCAAATAATCCTGTACTTATGACACTAACTTAAACTTAACCTGTAAGCAAAGATACCAACATTTTTGTAATAACAGTCTAATAATACACTAATAATCTGCCAAAAATGGCCTGAAAATTAATTCGGTGACTTTATTCAGGTGTGATACACAGATCTCAGCATTACAAACTGCAGCGTAAGTGCCATAAACCAGCAGTGGTACCCACAAGGGAAAGAGTAGAATGAGATGGGCACAATTACCTCCCTAATTTTTCAGACAAGGCATGACAGCCTTGTTCCAGGTCATGGTTCTGGTTAGGAACAATAAGCCCCCCTGCAATGCTGATTAGATCAGATTGCCAAGGAAAATGGTAAACCAATTTAAGCTCATAATCTCTGATCTGTGCAGTTTTTTGAGAATTATGGCACTGGCCTGACACATTTCCTGTCTTGGATGAAAAAGGCATCAAGTTATCATCACACATAATAGCTATTCTTTTAATTATTTGTGATAATATTTTCCAAATGCCCAGGAAATTTCATGATACTGGGCACTGTAAAAATGAAAAGAAGGATGTACAAACTAAACCCCAGTACTGTGAAACCAACAGTTTTTCATTAGTTTAGTTGGTTACACTGAGTATTTTTTTTCAGGTAACAGTGGAAGACAACGGAAATTCACAGATTAGAGACCAGTTTGCATCCAGGAAACAAAGAGTGCCAGAAACTGAGATTGCTCTGCTTGGTGCTCAGTAACCAAGCTGAATTTTTAATGATGACTTTCCTCACTTCCTTATCACCATGAAAGAAATAAGTGGAAACACAGCAGATCTACATAGAGAGAGCAAAGGCAACAGATTAAACCAGGTTCCACAGTTCCACATTAGGGCTTGGGGTCTGAGACCTCTCAAAGACACAGCACAGGGAGTTCCAGTGCAAGAAAGAAGATGAAAAGGTTCAGAATATTCCACTGATTGTAACTGCACAGGTTCCTAAATTTAGGCATCTGCTGATGGGCTTATTAAAATAGGAAACTCATCTGCATTTAATGAATAGCAGACCACATTTTTCTTCGGGATTAGTGGAGTTCGCATCTGTGAAGCTGAGAGGATTTTAAAGCTCAGTGTGTTTCATATCATAAACCCAAATCTCTGTCACCTGGAGTAAATGTGAAAAGCACTTAACAATTTTGAAAACTATTTTGCCAGGAGCTGTCAGGCTGTGACATGGCTAATTAGTTGTATATATATGGCTTTTCCTTCTATGCAGAACTGAGTAGTCCCACCAAAAGTAGGGTTCACAAAAGGAAACAGAAACTCACATCCTTCTACAGCCACCCAACTCAAAGAACCAAAAATAGGCTTCCTCTTTCAGTAATCACACAAAACGAGATTTTTCTCGGCTTTCTGGGCTGTGCTGAGCTACTTCAGATTAGTTCTACTTCAACAACTTCCATTCAATTCTTTCAGTCCTCTGAGGAATTTTTGGCCATGTTTTGGCCACTTCTTTGCAAACACGGAAGTTTTAGAGAGCAGCAGCTCACTCACTCAAGACATCCTTTTCACTTTTCCCAAGTGCTTCCAACATCAAACACTGTAAGCTGCTTCACCCCTTCCACCATCGTGTTCTCACCAGCACCTTGGTGCGCAAACACTTTGCTAAGTGGGCCTGTGCTTGACAGGGCTCCCACTTGAAAAGTACTTTCCAAACCCTTGCAGCCATTATTGTACATTGGAGCTACTTCACATTTCCAAGAATTGTCCTAAGCTAGCCCGAGAGACAGAGATGAGTTTCAGTTTTAAATGAAACCTGTAGAATGACGAAGAACAAGGCTGTTCTGAAGAAGAGCCACAGTGCACTTCCGTAAAAGCACCTTCCATCCCCATTTGCCACCGCCCTAGTCACGCTTAAAGCACTGCACACAGACAAATGCAGCAGCAGGGACATTTTAAAGGTTTGCAAACTACACTTCAGTTTGTAAAAAAAAAAACTAAGCATAACATAGCTTCTCCTCTCAGCAGAGCATCATGAATGACAAATTAAAAGCCCTCTCCCATCTTTTTTACCAAGTAGATGATTTGTGCTAATGTTAACATCAATAATACGCTGAGGCTATCAGGATGTCAAGAATTCTTGAAATAGTACGAAAATATAAAGAAAATGCAATCGAATTAAGTTCTCTTTAACAGGTATTTGGGTAAATGCTTTAAGATGATACTTGAGCTTAATTTTGGAAATAGGAGAGTAAGTTGAAGCAGCAGTTGGCATAAACAGAAGGCAAAGAGGAACTTCTAGACTACACCCAGCAAATACTTTGCTTTGTTGCTGTTCTCAGCTCACTCTCTATCCTACAACTAGGAATTTGGAGAAATACCTATTCCCAGAGAATTTTTCTCTTTTGTCTTAATTTAAGAACTGCAGATAAAAAGGCTTCAAACTGACAACACTCTGCATTTCCTTTACAACTTTAAACAGCAAAGTAAATTAAAAAAACTTTTTGAAATTACATTAAGTTGATGAATGAAGCAGAGTAAATAAAAAAAATTCTTTTTGAAATTGCATTAAGTTGATGAATGAAGTACCCTCTGCTTCAATCATGTGAAGAATGGAAGCTTCTGGCTGGTTTTTTTCTGCTTTGGTTTTTTGGGTCTTGTTATTTGGATTTTTTAAAGTCATCATAACACTGTCAGAAGTTCAACAAAAACAAAGATACAAAAAAAGCCTAACAAAAGAAACAAAGAAATACCTCAAACCCTAAAATACAGCTAGATTAGAGAATGAATCAAACTTACAGCTAGAAAATCAGTTTTAAACAGAAATAAGAAGCAAAAGGAGAAATGAGGAAGTCAAGAAAGACTGGAATTACTGACAAAATAGGAAACTAAATGAAAATAATGGAAAAATCAATTTCTTATGCAAGATACAATGGGCAATTTAGTTAGTAATTTCTCATCATAAGACTACAGATTTCCCTGCAGATCTGTATGCCTTTAGTGTGAGAAGCATTATTAAAAAGGCCTGGGATTCACAAATCAACCTCTTGCAAATGAGCTAAGTCAACACAGAAGAAGAGATGTAAAAACATCTTCTACGGTTTTTAATTTATTACCTTTCTTGCAATATAAAACAAAGTTATACCTTGGTAAAATTCAGCCACGTCTTTTTTCTTCCTATCCTCACCCCACACCTGATGATGAGCTTCTGGTAAACCCAGGAAAAAAGCCCCACCCCCTTAGCAGCACATATTTTGAAATTGTACACGAATTCTGGGTTTTTTGTAATAACCCTGTGTAACACACATCCTGAAGAGAAGCACAACTTGTTCATTTTGTCTAAGATAAAAATTAAGACCTTTTGTTAAGAATGGTTCTAGTCTTCACCAGCATTGCACCTCAATTTAATCTGGGTCAAGGGAGCACTGTGCCTCCTACACTGCACCTAAAGAAACATCAACATCTCACTGAGTTACCAGGAAATATTGTTATTTAATGAGTTGGACACAATACTTCTGCAGAAAGCCTGCTCTTCACATTATGCTTATCACAAATATGATCCAAACCCGAAGCATTTCCTACCAACTCGCCTGTTCCACTGTAAAAGAGAGTGGAATCAGACCTGGATTCTACAGTCTGTGCATGAAATAGAGGAGTGCATTTAGCAGATATATTATATATGCATAATCCCAGAGAGGTGTTTACTAATCCAACTGCTCTAAATTGAAACAGAATTATCCAGGAGTGTTAGAAAACATCATCAAAACGCCCCCCAAAAATGGGTAATTAAAACATACTCTCACCAGTTTTGTAGAATACCTTTAACAATAGACAATCAGAGACTTTATTATTTATTATCATTACTTTTAGTGGAGACTATTTAGGATAGATACTAGAAGAATATACTCTGATAAAAACCTGAGAGCTGTGAGATATTCAATTTTGAATTTATATAATGGTTTTAGGAATTGTTAAGCATGATAACAGATTTCATTAATCCCAAGGTTATGCTCAAAATGAGCAGCGGTTTTTTCATTTGCTCCACCTGCCCTGCAGGTGTTTGAAATCCGCAGGGCTTGCGAATTAATTACTGATCAGTCACTAGGGTGGGATGGGCTAATTAAACTCTATTTGAAAAAGAAAAGAATGAACAAATCATTTCACCATAAGAGTCAGGATATTAACTGCACAGGAGTAGTGAAAGAAGAAGTTCTAGAAGCAGCCAGCTCTGAACAGAAGACTAGAGAAGAGCTTATGTCCCTTTGGGATAACTGTTCATCAATAAAACCAAGGATTTTTTTATATTCAAAGTGGAAGCAATTTTCTCTAACAGCAAATGAAGTTTCGTAACAGTTTGTTTCCAATTAATCTTCGCTCCTGGAGAAAAGCTGCCCTTTAATACTTCGACACTTAAACACAGTTGGCAGTCAAGTAAAGGTAACGGCAGCAAAGGCTCCAGGAATTTTGTCAACAAATCCTAGCTCAAGGCGATGCCAGAGAAATAAATTTCTTACCTGGAAAATGAAATGTTTTCATCCAATAAAAAGAAATAATTATGAGATAAATTGAAGCAAATTAGAAAGCAGAAGGTGATTTCCCTGGCAGGAGAACTAAGGCTCATTGCTTTAGTCCTAATCATCAACTCCAAACCTTAGCCGGAAAAAATTCCCAAAGCCCCCCACACTGGTTTTTTTGTGTCCCTAGTGAAAAGGATTTGGTATATCTGCTGAGAAGACATGGCTTCCTCTATGAGTACAGCCACAATTTGTCTGGAACATTGTAATGAACTCTCTTCTTTGTCCACCTGACTAAAATGCACACATGGAATCTCTCTCTGCGTTTAGCCAATGGTCATGGCAATGGCACAAGAATTGCAGATTTAACTCCCAGGGTGCTTTTACATATTAAGTTAACTTACCAAAAAAACATATAATCTGCATTTTAAGATCTTAATGCTCCTAGACAGCAAGTTTTGGGTGTGCTACCCAGGGCCAGAAAACTTGCCAATGCTTATCCAAACATTCCTGAAAGAAATGAAGACTGACACCAAGCAAACTCCTACACTAGTTTGACTCCAGCCTAGTTCTGGAAGAGTGGCCTGCTAAAACGTTCAGCAGAGCAGTGTTTCTGGCTGTTATTAGCATCTCTCTGCAGCTGCATCTCTGCCAACGCAGGAGTCTAAAAAAACACGCAAGGAAACACTGATGAGATCTTGCTCGTCCCACATCATTTACATGAGAGTAGGTTAATCAGAATCAGAGAATTGAGCAAAATCTTGTATGGTTTCTCCTCCAATAAATGTTGTTACAGAAGGTTCTGTCCCTTCAGACATTTGAACTGATAACACTTCTCAGTTTATGTACTTTCCTGCCAAGGACCTAGCAAGCTGTGAAGGAAGGGGTGTCTGTTTTTCCATTTTTTGGCTTCATTTACCACCAGCTTCTCCAGTTCTCCCATGCTCTAAGAAATGGAACAACAGATACCAGATTTCCTCTGATTCAGGTCCTCAGCTTCACCTACAGCCAATGGAAGGTTTGTCATTGGTATTTTCCCATATATTCTCCAGTCCAATTTTATACAATCTTCATAAGCCAAACTTTAGCCTCCAGCAGAGGATGATCGTTGAATTGGGATCTTTGACTAAGACTTAGAGTACTTTTCTCCTGTGGCTGCTCATAGTATCCTTCAACAGTGGTAAAGAAAGAGGGGATTCAGTTTTCTACCTAAAATAATTCCTTGATTATCTCTGCACAACTGAGCACTCACAGAAAAGCCAGAATGTTTTCCCCGTGGATCTCATTTTGCCATTGTAAAACAGGAATAGCAGCGCATCTCCTGCCTTGCAGGAGTATTAAAACAAAGCTACACTTGAGAGCTGCTCAGTACCAGCCATCACTGAAGTGCTTACAAAACCAATAAAAATCCTCTTTCTTCTCATTAGCAGAGATGTTAAGACCAGCCATTTTTCACAAATTCCTCTGCATCAGCAGACAGGCTGCACCACCAACGGTCTTCAATTGCTTGCTGTCCCTGTCCCACAAGAAGTTAATCCTGACAATGTTGGTTTCGCTGTTTCCAAGCCACCAGCCTCCAACACTCTGTATTACATGGAGCAGATGTTTATGTTACAATTCCATTTCCTTAACTAGTATCAGAGGATTTGTTCTGTGTGTAAGGAGATTTACTAGATTTTTCCAGCCTCTTTAGAGTGTGGCTTGTGAGGAATATTAGATATTTCAATAGCACTATTTTCCCTGCAAAGAGTCACATGGACTGAGATATTTGCTGTCTTACAGCCTGGTAAAAATTTGGTTCTGTGAGCAACAATTGTTACCAAGAGGATTTCCATTCCCAACTGACTTAATCAGACAGCAAGTTAAAATATACTATACTCAAATAATTGTGTTGAGGCAAAATCCCCTTAAATTGTATCTTTCGGCCCTAACAACATGTGCACTTCTTTGCTTAATTACACAGGCTGCTTTACCCCTCTCTTTTCCCATTCCCCTTTTTGTTTTTTCTGCCTCAGAGGTATGCAAACCATCTGTGAAGATAACATGGTCTAATAACTATCTGCAAATCTGTTCCCTGAAAGTGACACTGCCAAAGCTGGAAGGCCAAATAGTGCCAGCTACTAAGTGTTATGATTTCTTCTTATAATGCTAGAGCACTCAAAACTTTTCTGAAGTGTTACTGAAACGATACTTATATTTTACTCTCAAAACACTTGCGCAGTAGAGAAACATATGCTTATTTTATCACTCTTTTTTGGTAAGATTTAAGTGTTTGGGATAATTAAAAAGACTCCAGAGACTTTACATGTTCCATTCACATGAATAGGAAGATTCCAGAGTCAAAAGATTCATCCTTGGCCCACAAAAAACCAAAGCACATTTATAGAGCCTCTGAAAGTGTGCCTTGAAATTCTTGCACTGTTTTCTCTTAGATTATATTTCAGGATCTGGTTTCAAGATTTACATGAAATTCCTCCTGTTATTTTTTTAAAATTAAATTAGGAAATGTAGAAGAATATATCTAAGCAAGATGCTACTTATACAGTCATACCACCAGCCAGAACTTTAGTAAACAGCACTATTGTACTACAAGAGAAACACTGACATAATCTGACTTTAAATACTACTGATGTAAAGAACACGTGCAGATTTTCAACCACAAACACGAGTTGCAACTGGAGCAAAGACATACTTTTGACCAAAGCTAAAACCTTTCTCATAAAAAGACCCCATTTTTTAATGTTTTGGGGAGGTAAAACCCTTATTTAAATACACTCAACAAACTCATAAGTGCTTCTTACTAAAGGTATTCTCCTGTAGTAGCTCTCACACGTTGATGCTTACAGCTTCCAACCCTTAAGAAAAGCCATGTTCTATAAACCTTTAAACTTTAAAACTTCTCTTTCCTATTAATAACATTAATCTTAGTATAACCTTAAGTATTAGGATATCTCTTAATATATTTCTTCCAATATATATTTGCCAGTGTAGGGAATGGTAGAAGCAGAGGACAGGTAGGAGAAAGAAGAGGAAGCACTTTCATTACATTCCCTTCCAACCAGCAAAGCAGAGCTACTGTGTGCAAAGCAGTAAATTATGCAGAGGAAAAAGTCAATGTAAATCTGTGTTTTTCTTGGAGCAAAAGGACTCTTTACATTACCACAGTGTTGCTCCTCCTTGTGTTTTCTGCAATGACTACTCAGATCTTCCTACTGGGGACCAGCTCAGCCCTTGCTAATGTTTAATTTAAGTACTAATTTCTAAACCACACTTTTAAAGCAAACAGTCTTTAACGGAGAAGATAAAACATGAAGGAACATTGAAACAGTAATTCCAACATTATTTTAACATTTAAGGAAAAGGAGTTATTCTTTCACAAATATCAGTTAAATGAACAGCTTCATATAAAGAATATTCAAACTACAAGACTTACAAAATTATAATATATCTTCCCAAGAGGTAACAAGACATACTGACAGAGGAAAACAGCACTGCACACTAAGGAGGGATAACCCAAAACTTTGTTTCACTGGTGACTGAATGATCACGTCTGCCCAATGCTTAACCAGATTTCTAAGGTCTACCTTTTAACGCGATCATCTGTTTGTCTTCTAGCCATATTTGACAAATCAAATTAATTAGTTTGGATTCATGCAAGCTTCTTCACAGGAGTTCCATTTATAAACACAGAATTCAATTTTTTAATTTAATATTTCCCATTAGAAAAGAACACGAGAAGAAGGAATGAGATTTTGTCGTATTTGTCACATAATTCCATTCCATGTCATTTCTCTTTCAGTGATTTCTATCTGCATAATTTAATAGTTCATTAACATATTACAGCCACTGAATCTCAAACAGCTGGTAATGATCATATTTCAGAATCTGTTAGCATCCACTTGCTACGATCTTGTTCTTCCCATCTTCCATCTGAACCAATTCCAGCTGATCAGTGTGGGGGGAAAAGTGTTATTAGAATTAAAATAGCAGGGTAGAAGACTTGCACTGCAACAAGCAACACCCCAAATTTTCAGGTGGATGTTTCTGACCAACATAAATACATTTCTGCACAGCTTTTACTAATACTTGCCACGTGATTTTTTTAAAACAACAATATAGGTTGTTTGGGCTTTTTGCTTCTCATCTTTTTAAATATTTAAAAGAATGCCTTCCCCTGTAAGGGAAATAGCTCTGCCTTTGGATCTAAAATCATTACTATTTCTTTTATCTCACATGCTGCCCAGATACTACTCCAGTTATGAAAAAAAAAAACAGTCTTTAGGTAAAGTCAAGAGTATAAGCACAGCTAATTGAGCATGAAAACACATATGAATTCCTTAGACAGGAAACCAAGCTGCATTTTTTGACCCCCATTTCATTTTTCCCCTCTTCTTCCTCAGGGTAGCTTCCAAACAAGTCAGTGTAATAAGCTGAAATATTTATCTTATAAGACTGTGAAAAACTAGCTCTGGAGGATTGAAAACCCCACAAAGACATTCGCAATTTCCTCGTAATTACTGTTGATTCTCCATGATAAATCCAGGCAAAATCAGGACTCTTTTAAAGGCCAGGAAGGCCACTCTGCATTATTACTGAGATTAATGCCTATTTACACAAAGCCATATCTAAGAATTTATTTCCTCAGATCAAGAAAGAAAATTACTATAGCTGCTAAAACCCACCAAATTTGTCTGCAATTTCTCTGTTATCACAAAGAACAACCTGACGCCCAGTCTTCATGTTAGGAGCAAAACCAAAATCGTGAGGGCCTCATGACTCTCCCATCTCCATTCAATAAACAGTCTTTGATACCAAAACTTACAATTTTCACAGCTTATTCTATATGCAGTGCTTAATGCAAAATTGACTTAGATATGCTTTCCTATTAGAGTCCTAGTTTGTTTTTTTTTTTTTGTTAAAGACTATTTCACAGAATTATAGATTTCATCTCAGGTTGGAAGAGACTCAAAAAGATCACCAAAGTCCAACTCCCTCCTGCTGGCAGGACTACTAAAACTACACCCTCTGACTAAGAGCATGGTCCAGATTCTCCTGGAGCTCTGGCAGGCTTGGTGCCATGGCCACTTCCCTGGGAAGCCTGTCCAGTGCCCATCCATACCTATATTCAGCTTATAAAAAGTGACACTGCAAAAATGCAGCTTGGAATTCTACATCCATCCGAGTCTGAGATTTGTAGAAAAATGTGGCTATCGGGTTGCCTTTCCTACATCCTACAGGCTGCCATGACCTCCTGAATGTTAACTTGGTGATTTATGTTTCCATCAACACTGAACAACAGCTAGCTCTGAATGTGTAAAACAAGGCAAGATCCAGCAGGAAGGTATCACAGAGCTTGTTCTAAGCAAAGAAACTGTTGTAACAAAGACATTGCAGAGAAAAGATTTGGACAAGAGCCACAAGAAAATACTGGGGCTTGTTACTGAAAAAAACAACTCTGTTTTTAAAGGTTACACGTATTAGACGTCTATTATATACCAATTTAAACACTTATTAGTTTATGCTTTACTGATTAGATATATCATTATCTATCATAGTATTCTAATACTTAAGAAAATTTTTCTACCTGTATTTTAAAACTGTTATTTGGAATAGTAAATGGTAGACACAAGCAGAGCATTCCCACATTTTTTACAATGAAAACATTTTTCTAATCAGTTAAAATTCACTGAAGCAAATATATTCATGCAAGCTTTTAGCTTATGTGTAGATGAGATTAATTACTTGGATGAAAATTCAAAAACTTTTAGAAAGATCATTACTCTTTCCGTGAAATTAAATACCAAACTGTTCTCTTAATAAATGGAAGTTTTCATGAAAAGCCAATGAGAAACTATTGAATGAGAATTTAGATTAGCCTTGAGAATTCTGTCTTCAAGTTAGGGAAGCCGTTTGCATTCCTGACAGCCACCAGCACTATCAAGCTCATTACTTAACGAGGGCAATCCAGCTTGTAAAACCAACTGGCAACTCAGAAGAAACAGCTTTTAAGTCAAGAATGCTCTCTGGTGACACACTACTGATAATGGTTTTTATGTCAATGGCTATGAGAGATGCCAAACATGCAAAAGGCAGAGATTTTATTTGCAAGGTCAGACTATCAGACATTCATGGTTCTCCCCAGAATACAAAGGGAAACATTACTTGATTGTAGTAGTTACCAAGTGCAATTATCTATTCTCTACCTTGCAAAAATTAAAGTGATCTATTAAAAAAAAGTATTAAAAGCATTTTCCATTGGTTTGACTATTCTATTTATGCTTCTTTTTAAGAGCCCATAAAGCATCTTGTGAAACTATGGTCCCCCATACTGAGAAGCTTGGTGATGATGCTGACACATCAGCTTACTAATTAGCACATACTCTCCAATTGCAGCTGTGTTTTGCTTCTTTTCAAAAGTCTTTGTCAACAGAAATCTCTCTATAGCTCTGTGATGTTCTTGATGTGCAGTTAAAATCTTTACCCTATGTATTACCTATCCTGAAGGCAATTCATGACAACAGGCTTTCCAAAGGGTATTAATGCTAATTTATATTACTCGAGCCCAGCTCTGACTAGAAAATTTTACTTGACGGACACAAAAAAAAGCTTTGACATGGTAATAAGTAAGCTAAGCTCCACTACACAAGGTATGTTGTTACTCTCCTGTAGAGTTTCAAACAAATATGTTTTCTTTTCAAAAGCAGAAAAACTGCTTTTATTGTCCTGACATCCCAGCGAAAAGTTCCCCCTTTTTCTCCCCAGCTCTGAATATGTTAGTAGGAAGCCTATTCTCCCATATGTGCTACAGAAACCTCATCCCACTGATCCCGAGCTACTCTTCAGTTTGCAGATATGCTTTACAGTCACAATATTTGTTTTTAAACTTCCTCATCCTCCCACCAGAACTTCTGTCCTCCACCTGAAGCTCATTTCTTTACAAACACTGCTCTGGAACAGTCCTCTCGGGGGCACACATCACTATTTACACTGGCTTTCTCATGTTTCTTTTCCTTGATTCTCTTGTCAGGTTTCCAGGCTCCTTTGGAATGATGCCTGTTCTCCTCCAAAGAGATCAGGATCTTGTTTTGGTACCTGTACTTGCTTTGTACACGACTCATAAACAGAGTGGATGTAATTTATCTGGAAAGAGTCGGAGCAGATTTCACAAAAACAATACAGGAAGATGATAAATCCTTTGTTCCCAGTACAAAGGGACTCTCAGACTAATTCAGCTTAAAGAGATTTTAGGTCAAAGAGAAGCCAAGACTCAGCGTGTAAATTAAGGCAGAGAGACGCATTGGCTTCTCTTTCCCTTCAGGCTCTGTCTCCTGCAGCTGCTGTATCCCCCAAAGGAACCACCAGAGAAAACATCTCTGGGGTGGGTTTTTTTCAGCTCTTGTGCAGATTCCTGCCATCTGCACTTCCTCCTTCCAGGAACAGGAGTGCCTTAATTTCCACTGTACCATGAGGACAAGGACAGGTGTGGCAATACGATGCCAGGATGGCAGTTCTGCCCAGCTTAGCAGAACTTCTCTTCGCACATGGACAGAGCTTTCAGGGTACCATTCTGGAAACAGTGCAGCTTGCTAAAATTCCCTGCCAAATCCCACAGGACATGCTGAACAAGACCCAGTATTGAATAAAAGGCACTGTTAAGTGCACTGGGTTGCATTTTATGGGACCAGATATCGATTGTGCTTACCTGCAAAAAGTTTTGTAATTTACTGCTTGTACTGATTCATTAGATGGGAAATGATCCATATTTTGTTATCTGCTTACATTTTTGCCCAGCCATCACTCTGTCTAGCAAACCAAAGCTTTCAAGAAGGTACTGTCCAACTAAAAAACACTGACAAGTTGAGGAAAATTGACAGCAGAATGAAGTTACCTTCCATGAGATACACCTGGCTTGTGATCACATCAAGCTGATCACATCAATTTGCCAGATGGGTGGAAGAAGCAGCCAGTGCAGACAGATAGCCTATTACCTCTTCCAAAGAATCTTGAAGGTCAACCAATACCCACAGTGATTTTGAGGTGTTGTGATAGCTGGGTAATCCTCCTGCAGGGAGCAACAGCAGTGAGCACAGCAGCAGGAGGTCCTGACACAAGCGTTTATCAAGCAGCCTTGTTTTCAGAGGGAAACACTAATTGACATGAGTGCCGCTTGTGTAAGTCAAATTTGCTGGGTTGCATTCCGTTTGTAATCCTTTCAACCGTAATCCATCCATAATAATAATAATAATACAAGTTTAGTGCTTTACCAAAACATTCCCACCTCCACACACAAAGCTGAAATCGCTCATTAGCTGTAGCATTATTAAATCCTCACTGCTCAGTGACTTGGTCAGGAACGCATTTTGGCAAATGCTCTGAGGAACAACAGATTCCAATGCTCTCTTATAGTCTCGAGTATCAGGACAGATGTTCTTAGTTTCTCTTCATCAAACATACATGCCTGCTACCTCTGTACAGCTCAGCTGTACTTGTGCTCCTAATGACACCCACTGGGAGCTGGGAACGCACAGCCTCATCCAGTATTCCCTGCAGCAAAACAAAGACATTGATTTTCCGGTTCAGGCAATAGCAGCAGGTTGCCTCAGCTTCTTGCCCAGTTCATCGTCAGCAAGGCATTTGCATCTTTACAGTTATTAACTCCGCAGTATTAAATACTGCTTTACTTTTCATTTTTAATATAAAACTTCGTATTTCTCTAATATTTAGCTTGTAGTTCTTTAGTGGTAGAAGTGTCATCTATCAGGTGCTCAGATAAAGAAAAAGAGCTCTTTATTCTGTTCAAGATCTATTGTTTAAAACTACAGGAGTGTTTGGCATGTGAGTCCCACAGTCTGAGTGATCAAAATGCAGAAGTGTCATTAGCCTCAAGCAGTAAACAAAGTCTTCCCAAAAATTAAGTCTGCAGTTGCAGCTCTACTGGCTAATAACTAGCACGTGGCACTGGCATTACAGCAATAAATTTAAACCCTTTAAATAAATAATGTATTTAATATGGTCTAGAAGAGATTTTTTTAAATTAATAAATTAATTGATTTTTTTAAATTATTTTTTCTTGTTCCTTTTATTTATGTTGAAAAACTAGCCTGGGACCAGAAAAAGAGAAAAAATGCTGAAAGAGTGAACGAGATACAACAACTGAAAGAACCTCAAGCATAATGCAGCAGTACCTATCCAACAGCTCTCTTCTCAACCTGTTCAACTCTGTAAGGCTGTCAGAGCAAAATTTAACATCTTTAAGATAAATCCAGGAGTACCCACCATACTCAATAATCAGATTTTTAGCTGCGACAATATATATTTATGCATTTTTTGTAAATGCCGGATTTGTTTAAAGCATTGTCAGCTGCTTTCAGAAGATAAGAAGGAATACATAAAAGAAAACCTCAAGAAAGATTATTGTCATCACGGAGAGTTTACAAAATGGGAAGCGGGCTGTGAGTAGAGGAGGTTATAAATTTTACAGGGTTTTTGGATTTTACACACCGAAGCATAACCTCAATCAGATTCCTGGCCTGCAAGGAAGAGAAACTCTGGCTCTGCTTCTTGACAGCCACAGATGGTAATGGGCAGCCTCAGCTCAGCAAGCCTTCCTACAAATGGATTCCTGCAATATTGACCCAATGGCGTCTGTGAGCTGCATCCTGTCCCAAATTCCTCGAGCAGCAAATGCTGAGCTTGGTCCTGACTACTGAAAATCCATATTCATTCAGCCTCAGAGACAGCACGGTGCTGTTTGCTGGACTGAAGTTGGATTCCAGCCCTACTCACAGCACAGCTGTGCACGCCCCACCCTCACCCCTCAAAATACCTGCCTAGCTATGACATATGCATTTTTTGTAAACGTCTCACTACCTGAAGCATAACATTTAAATAACTTCCCATCCCCAGGGGAACACAGAGAACTTTATGCCTTGCTCTTTTTAGACCATACTGTAGAAATGGCACTTCAAGCACACTTCAAACGGGACCATTTTGCTTAATAAAGACCACATTAAATACACAGCCTTGCATTCTGCTCCAGCTGTGCTTCACCCACGCCTCTCTGGTCAAGAAAAGAAACACCTCTGAAGCATGGCAGATTTAAGATATGTCCATTCCCAAAGCAGCTCATTATCAAAATAGATTAAAATAACTCCAAAATAACAAATGTAGGACTAAGCTTGCAGAAATGCCTCTGAAAGATGAGCAGCTCAGGTGCTTCCATTCTCTCCCTGTCTTTTTTTGTTTTTATCTTTTTTGGTTTTTAATAACAATTCACAACTCCAGACAGGTTGACAACTTATTGAAAAGGATTTTTCTCCAGAAAAGTTCTCATCACTGACTGTGTACCATTTTTATTACACTGGTACTGACATTTAACGCTCAATAAATCTGCAGCCCTTCAGTGGAGCTCTGCCTTACACTTAACCTCAGACTTCTCCTTTTCCTTTGATACTTGAGGTTTTCCAGGGACCAGGAGTTAGTTCCAGATCTGACACTTAATAATCATGCAAGCCACATGCTTACGCTCCTTCCCACTGGCAAGAAGAATCAAGAAGAAAGGGAAGGGGAAAAAAAATCCGAAGGGTCTTTCACGATATTTCACAGCTGTTTTTCTCTCAACACGCGAAATCAAACTGTGTCATTCCATTGAGCTGCAGTTTACAGCTTCCCCAACAACAGTGAGTCAAGACTGATAGCTCTCCCAGCTAAACCTTCTGGCACAAGCTCATCACGAGACTCGATGGGGAAGGGTCAGGGGACGCTGCTGATCGATGCTGTCTCTCTCAAAACGGGGCGATGCAATAACTCTTCAGATAAAAATTCCTGCACAGAAGCAACCCAGCGAGGAGGGAAAGGCAAAGCACCAGTGCGTAATGGCTAGGAGGGTTCTGAGAGAAAGGCCTTCTGCACTCCAGCTCAGAACCCTTGTACCCCAGGGGAACTGTTCAGACGATTTTCAACTGGCAGCAGAACTCCCTCAAGTAGAGCATTTCACAGGGGTTTGCAGCAGGGCTCAAGTGCAAAGCACTTTGAATTCACTGAAGTATGACAAAAAAGAGAATTTGGTTGACTCGCCTGAACTGGGAGCACAGAACTGATTCCAGAAGACTTTTTTTTTATGTTATTGGTAACTGCTGACAGAATTAAGCTCCAGAGGCAATTCCCTTCAACTGTTTCTATTTTCTAGGTATCAAAAATTAATTACAAGCAGTTAATTCGGTCTACAGTGGATTTCCAGAGAAGCCAAAGAGCAAAGGTGCCTGAAACAGAGGGTGTGACCCCTTCAGAGGGGGTCAGAGAACCCCATCTCAACAGGGAACCCTTTGTTAACACAGGTATACAAAAGTTACCAACTGGAAAACCACACTTGTAGATTCTCAGCTGCTGGAAACTGGCACTTCTCCAGCACCAGAAGCAGCCTAATTCCCAATGATCCTACAGATAGTGTGCCCCCTTCACATGACAGATGACAGTGAACGAAGAGTGAAATGTGACAGCCAATGTATTCCTTGGGGTTAGCTTCCACTCCAAGCTGGAAATGAAGCATATGGAATGCTTCACATGCATGCGATGTAGGATACATGGAAAAACCCAATCTCACTGGTTTTAGTTTACTGTTTCTTACTAATGTTTCTTTTAGCTATGAACATTTGAATGGACAACACAAGCTTTCCTTAAGAAAAAAAAATTCTACCATTCTGAATGCAGAACAAACCTGCAAGTCCTAAAATGAGGTCAAAAAGTTGAAACGCATCATAGAAATTCAATATTTTTAAATTATACCTTTCCTTGGTCAATTTTTTGATTCAGGTGTTTGAGTTTAGAATGCTTAGATTTGATAATGCTACATTTACTAACCACAGCATTTTATTTTGGCATACAACATGCTTACACTTTAATACCAACTTTGATTCTAGGTTGTAAAGAAATGAAACTTAACTATTCTCCTTCCAGAAGCCACTTTTAGCACAGCACACAGCATTAATGTGCCATTATTGGGATGTGAAGCAGTCCCTTTCTTCCTCTGGAAGACTCTGTAACTCATTCTCTAAAACAAGAGCATGAATGTAACAAACAAGTTTTGCATATTAAAAATATTACATGTTGTCATTTTTGCTACTTATTCATTTGTCCATGACAGGTTTACTTCACAGAAATATTCCCAAATTTCAGTATGTCTCCATAATTGCCTCATTCTCCCCACTCTTCCCCAGCAGTGCCAGCCCTCTCTTTACCTATCTCTTACCTCAGGACAAGCACAGAGGTAAGAGATCTGGCAAGATCAGACTGCAATAATTTTTTCTTCTCTTTGCCAGTCCCCATTTTATTTTAGTCAATACCTGTATGTTCGCAAAACATTTGACAAGAACATACTGATTTTCTGCCTGGCTCTTTGGCGTTCGTGGGGCAATACGACAAGCAGTTCTAGACAGACAGACAGGACAGACTGTCTTGGAGGAGATAACTTTCTATTAGTGACACAGACCACCTTGGCAAGTAAACCAAAGGTATCACACTGGATTTGAGCTTTGTGCCAGATTCTCCACAGCTTTCTGGTTTAAATAGTGATTTTCACTTGTGTAATGCCATGTGATATATGTCAGTGGCTGGGATTGACAAGAGGGAAATGGTCTCAAGCCAGCCCACAGGAGATTCAGGCTGGATATTAGGAAAACCACTTCACTAAAAGGGTGGCTGAGCATTGGATCAGGCTTCCCAGGGAAGACATGGAGTTGCCACCCCTGGAAGGGTTCATAAAACAGGCAGACATGGCACTTCACAGTATGGTTTAGTGGGCATGGTGCTACTCAGTCAAAGGTTGGACCTGATGCTCTTGGATGTCTCTTCCAACCTCAACGATTCTATGATTCCCAAATTCAAACGGCTCCAACAAAACAACAGGATGTTTCACAGCATCCCCATCTGAGCCATGTGAGCAGCCCAGCACCTGGCCCGAGAAGTAGGAAGCAGCATTAAAGGCTACCTGAGCCTTTAGCAATGTCCTTTTGATAGCAGTAATACAAGTATTCCACCAGAGACACCGAGTCTGTAAACAAGACAATATTTCACCTTGCACTTTTTGTGATTCATATCCGTGTGCTTGCTCAACAGCTTAAGATTTTTCTCTGGGGTTCTACACAGTATGCTTCTTTTTCTTTTTCCTGGACTAGATACGTTGGAAAGAAAAGGTGGCCATTGCACAATTGACTGAGAATCACCTACCATTACATGGCTTAGCTCAAGCAATGATAAAATTCCTGCACTTTGTTCATTTTCAAAGACAGAGCTGACCCTAAAACACAAGATACAAAACCACTATGATGACATACTGTTAATAAACTGAAGAGTTCTTTTTAATTACCTTTCATTTCACCTTAGAAACAATAAGATATATCTTTCAACAAGACAAAATAATTTTTCATTTAAAATTTTCCATTGATTAAGTTTTTTCCAGGATACCTAACTTGTGCCAGATTTATATTTGAAGCCCACTAATCATAGAGATGAAACATACAAATGGCTATTTATTGATACACAGCCCTCATGGTAATAACATTACTTACTTTACTGGTTCATCTTGCTATCACGCAAGGAGATTTCTTAATGCTAAAATTCAACATTTTATCAAAAGAGTAAGATACTGGGTGTATTCAAGTAATCAAAAATTGCCCTATAAAAGTCTAGAATTTCAACTTCCTAACCTGGCAGTTCAGATTTCCTTTTAACTCACTTTTGATGCTCTCTACAGGGTCAGAGTCAAGTGCTGAAATTCATATTGCACACCCAGTTTTGTGATGCAGACTTCATAAGGAAATACAGCATTCCTCAAGTTTTTAATTTTATAAACTGTTATGGACTATGCAGCCTAGATTGGTTTTTCTGATTTGACTATCCTCCCCAAGGACTACATAAATGAAACAAAACTTCAGGCTACATTTATGCTGTTTCTATTTTCCTTTTCTACATGCCAAGTCTCTGATTAATTTGATTCTATCCAAAATGTGAACATGAAATGCAGTCTAACAGATAAGTAAGCTGCTATTCTTCCTGTAACTTTGGCCTATCCGAAAATTTTAATTCCTGTAAGACAATAGTGAGTCACCAGAAGGAACTAAATCTCTTGCTGAAATATATTCAGTCATGTCACTCTATCAAGGATGAATTTTAAGCTCTACAAGTTAAATTTTCATCAGTGCCAAAAAGACATTTAAACCCTCCACAAAAAGAATTGAAAAAGAAAGATCAGAGATTCAAAGTCTCATCCCACATGAGCACCTTGACTACTGATTGGTTACTACTGGAACAATCAACGTATTCTCAAGTCCCTTTTTAATGATAAATGGCAAAAGCTCTTTGGAAGTCATTAAATGAAAAACTTTATAATCCCTGAAGGCTTCTGATAATGACAAAATTGACTTCTGCATAGCTCTTCTCACACAGTTAACAATATTGAGAGGGAGGTGTGTTAGCAGATGCCTCTATATACATTTTAAAATAATGTTTAACTCAGTGAAATAAATCTCTTTTTAATCAGCAATGCTTTAAAAGCTAAATTACTTCTAGAGTATGTAATGAAGAGATAAAACTCTCTGAGTAAGAATCAAAATTAATATAAAGAAATTAAGTTATAATTGCAGGAGGAAAGGGAACTATCTAACTTTATGAGATACTTACAAAAAGCAAACCACCATAGTTTCACAGAACTCTTGTTCAGAGCCTTCCTTCTCCTACTCTCAAATTTTCTGAGGACCCAAAGCAGAATTTCTGTAAATTTTAGAGTAATACATAAAACCCGATCCCTCCAGGTCAGATTTGATAGAATGACTTAATTTTGATATGATTTTCTACTTTCCAAAGCATTTCCAAAGCACTGCTACAGGGTGCTCATGAGTGGCATAAATCAATTTAGGAAGTCTATTAAACAGCAGCACCTTTCTTATTACCCAGGAGAAGCAGCAAGGCTCTCCACTCTTATGGATACTATTTTAAAGGTCCAACTTCCCTCTTTTACAGAATTTTCAAGGTAATGAAGCTCAAAGAAAATGATGCTTTTTCTTAACTAAACACATCTGCTTTTCATAAAGGCAGCCAACTGCTAAAGAAATAAATAGAGCAAGATATGCAAAAGGGACAAGATTCTTGAGATTTAGATGTTATATAGTTCTCTGTTACTGACAGAGCACTAATGCCACATCCTCTAGTACAAATTAAATCAAGAACTCTCACACAAGAGCAGTAATGGAAAAACAATTTGCAAATTTTCAGCTTACTACTGGGCGGCAGGCCAGCACCTGCCAACAGGTTTTAACAGCAGACCATGAAAGCAATGCAGGATGTATTCTTTGTGGAAGTTAGGACATGCTCCTCTTTGAAAGGCACACAAATATTCATCGAAGCATACCACAACAGGTTAATTCTTTCTCTGTAAAAAGCTCTAATGTGTATCCATAGATGACTGTTTAAAATTTTTATTGGATACGTACTGCTTTAGTCCGTTTTATTACTAAAAGTTTGTAGAGGCCACAAAGTCCCTGATCTGAACATCGCTGCGTTGAAGCACAGAGGATGACTGCATCCAAATCTGACAGTAACAGAAATTTCTTTCTTTCTGAGGAGGTGCTCAGTTCTGAGAGCAATGTAAGGTGTGAATGCAAAAGATCTCTGCAGATAAAACCCCACCAGGTACCATCTTTGGATGTTCTGAATTACCAGCTCAGACCCTGCTGGCACTTCAGGGCAGGGTTTGTCTCTACAGTCATGCCCTACAAATCTCAGCTCCTCAGGCAAGTTCCTGCAGCCTGGATGTGAACCAGCACCCTGAAATTAAGGTTCCATTCAATGCAGGCTTTATTGCAGTTTGAGAAAGGAATTTCTATTCAGACAGCTTGGCTGCTGCCTTTGCAGCTTAATACAGCAGCTCTTCTTCCGCTCTCTGAACGTACACAGTCTTGTTCCTCCAGCAGCTTCACAGTGGGTGATCAAAGACATTAATCCAGACCACGCTGCCATTATTCAGAGCCACAACTAACACAGCCTTCTCAACAGCAGGGCAGCATTTCAATCTAACCATGGTCACAAGACATCCTCCTCAGCTGATTTGCCAAAGCAAATCCCAACTGCACTGGGTTAGACCAAACCCATCGTCTGCCATCTGAGAGAACAGCCCCAGAGAGAGCCCAAATTAAACTTCTAGAGAGCACCTGGGAGAGGACTAATGGAATTTCACTCTCATTGCAGAAACTTATCCCAACTGTGCCATATCACGGGAACTAGTTGGCCCTAAAGCCCAGCTAGAAAGAGGGGAGAAAGGAAGAAACTAATCTTGAATGCTCAAGCGAATCAAGTGTCTGCATTCAGTTCTTCTGATATTTGACTATTTTGCTTCAAAGCAATCTGTAATCTCAAGAAATCAGAATAGAAAGTAGGTCTCAAAACCCTTCAGCTAAAAAAAATAAAATCAAATTTTCCAGTCAGTATGAACAGTATGGATACATTTGTATGGATTAACCCGAAAATATCTACAGAACAAGAAAAGGGGAACAGATTCTCAAAACACTGCTTCAGTGATAACATAATATTTATAAGTCTATATCTAGAGAGACAGGTACTTTCACAAGTTACTTTCTTTTCTGTAGCTTTCTATAGCTCTCCAAAAACACATAGTTCTTTCATTAGTGTTTTTCCCTTTTACCATTTTGAATATTTTTTCTTTCTTCCTCCTCTTTCCCCAATGTCTAAGCAAAAAGGAGATTTCTCTACCATTTGGGAAAGAGACAATACTGGAATAAACTCCTGACAACACAAATTAAACTCATAGATTTTCTTTGACATATTTCTAGATAAAATGTTAAAAAGCACATGAAAAGTATCAATGAGTTGAAATGGAAGGAAAAGACTAGAACTAAAATAAAGTGAAAACATGATTACTTCATTTTATTTTCCCATAACCTCAGCAGATAATTGATATTACCAATTTAAAAGCTTGAAATTGTACATTTTCCTCTCCTTATTACTGCAGTAATCCATTTGAAGGAGTCTGCCCAATTTTAAATAAAACATATGAAGTCTTGCCTTGATTTTCTTTCTGTGAGGAATTGGGGATAGCTGTTTAAGTAGCCTGAAGTCTCTGTAACTTTCATGCAATTGTATTCCTACCCAACATCTAAATCCATCTGAGAAAGATCCTAAGGTACTCCAATAATGACTGTGTCACATGGAAATACACTTATCAGTACTTCGTGCAGTATGACAGTCTACAGGAAAGCTTCTTTATTTGCGTTTCAAGACCACAACTCCAAACTTGGTGAGAAAACTTCTAAACTCACTTTCCTTCTTCCTCTGTAATTCTGAAGAAATTAACTGGCACGAGCTTAAGATTCTTCACAATAGTGACCAAAATACTCCACATGATGTAAAGTACAAGATGTGAAAGTGTGCTGTTATAACATTGCCCTGTGGGATCACTCAACAAAGAAATACGTGCCTCTGCTTCACCTATTTATCGCTATTTTACTGCCCAGTGAACTGCACCAGTCCTAGGGCAGCGCAGCCTGCGTCCTGCAGCTCATTCCACAGGCTGTTTCAGACTAACAGCAGACGTGAATTCACCAGCCCAAGAGACTTCCAGGCTCACGGAGGGGTTATTTTCACTCTGGAGTGGTAACCTCCTCCACTATTCCCTGAAATACTAATTGCTGAAAGCCAGGAGAATATTTCAGGGGAAATGCTGCTTAACACATTTTTTTTCTTTCCTCTAGGTGCACTGGGTGCTGCCAGACACAGGAAAACATACCAGAAAAACCTTCCTATGAGTAGCTTTATATTAATTATTTAATATATACATTATACACTATACAGTGCAGTGCTCATTACACAGCACATACATTATATAATACACTGACAATTTCTGACGCAGGTAATTATGCAGTGTAACTTATTAACCAAAACCCATGCAGCAAACTCTGATCCTGTGAAATATGAGTGAGTAGGCATTTTTAAAAAGTAAGAGCGCAGAAAGAAAATTGGGCAGAGGAGCTCTATCTGCTTCTGCTTGGTAATCAACACTTTCTTGACTCCAAGGGTCAGATATGCAAAAGCTGTAGCTGAAGTCCCAGAACAATATTTTCATCAGGAGAAGGTCTGGCCAAAGAAACACAAGCCCTTTTGTTTCTCATGTAATGCTGATCATGCACAAAATAAATGCATCAGTTGTAGGTATCTGTAGAACTTAAGTCAGAAAAGTAACATTCTAATTTTGGGCACTGGCCTGAAAGAGGCTAAATAAAAATGCATATGCTTTCATCACTTTATCTGAAATGGGAGAGCTGTTAGTGCAGTGTGTTACAGAAATGAGTTAGTACATTGAGTTAAAACATATTAATATGTCTGTTACTCTTCACTTTAGTGAGAAGGAAAGGATTAAGTATTCATAATAGTGAGATATTTATTGATGGGAGCCTTAGTAACAAAGCAAAATAAGCAGAGTACCACACAATCTCTTCCCAGCTTTATACAATACATCTTTTTGGATCTCTTTCTTAGCAAGCCTCTGCCAAAAGGTGAAAGCATGACAGGTATTAAAGAGGGTAATTAATACCACACTTGGTTTTGCCTTACAATTCTTTGTAGGGTAAAATGTAAGGGCATGTCAGAAAAAGAGGTCAGCTGTAATCAGGGAGTGAGGAACTAATCTGCAGTTTGAGCTGTGGTGTTTGAGATCAGCACAGATTACATTAATCCGTGTGACCTGCCTGCAGTGACTCCAGCCACGTGACGCTGAACACAGCCATCAGGCTCCTGCAGATTGATGCTTCCACAGGAGGCAGGGGAGAGGCACTCAGCACCGCTCATCACCTTACAAGGAGTGGAACTGACAGCATAAATAAGATGGATTTCCAAACCAAGAACACCTTACTGAATTTCTATGTCACTTTGGTGCGCTTGCATTCAACACGAGCCAGCAGCAACTCGCTTTTATGCCTTCCTGTGCACACCATTCCGTGGTTCTGAAGATAAGTTTAGTAACAACCTCTCAAGGATGCAAATGTAAGGTATCTCTTGTTTTCTGAGGGAACTCTCACCTCCTACTTGAATACAAGCCCACTGAAGGACTCTCACGAATAAATCTCATTGCAGAAATTCCAAGGCTGGTGCTGAATGAACAGCAGCACCTTTCAGGGTGGTGTGTCAGTGAACCTTCCTTGCCTCCGTGAACTAAGAGAGAGCCAAAAAGCTGCAAGGAAGGGCAGTCACACACACAAATGTGCTGGTTGAGTTGTACAAATAGCTTTCCATTAAGTGTCACTAAAAACAGTCGTAAACCCCAGATTATACTCCCTCAATACGCTTCAATTCCCGGTTTAGGCTTGGTTTATACATTAAAGGTCTTTTTCCTCTCAGGCAGAGATGACTATCAGCTTCTTCATGGGACTCCACATGCCAAACTCTTTATAACCCAGGGACTTTATTACACACACCTTCCCTGCCAGAACGTGAAATTACTGATCTCAGCTTTCATTTCTTTCTGCACTCACCAGCCTTCATCTGAAAGAAATCCAACTACACAATGCTTTTGTATATTCACTTTTCTCTAGGATCCAAGTTCCTTGGATCCCATGTTCCAGCTGGGGTTTATTTTTAGTCCAGATGACATTTATTCTAAGAGTCACAATATGCAAAGAGACCTGGGTGTAGCGTTTACCGTGGTTAACATTTGTTTCTCGGCACAGCTGACAGTCCAGAAATCTGCTTGGTACAGGACCATTTCTGAGGACAACGGAGGATTATATTAATTGATAAGAACAGACATCTGATGAACGACTGCAGTTAAAAGGGCTGAAATTCATCCATATTCTGTTCAGGTTCAAACCTTCAATTTCCACAATTCCCAGCAAAACAGCAGAGTGGAATCTTCCCTGCTAGCCTAGTTTCCCACTATTACAGATTTCAAAACTTATTTTTTATCTCTCACTGCAGAGACAACCAGAAAGGCTTGGGGTTTTTTTTTCAGTGAAAGATAATAATGAATTTTCCTTTTCAAAACATAAAGGGACTGTAAAACAGAAGATGCAAATTGATAGAACTGTCAGCTTCAAAAGACAGATGAATCCAATATTGCCCCAAGGAAGACTACTTGGGGGCAAGACTCAGATGATTTCCCTTTAAAATACTCTTATATCTGAATGAGTCTTTGAAAACATTTTGATAAACAGAGCAGGCTGAGGATACAACAGGTAAATTTCCTCTCCTGGGTTATGAGGGGTTGCCTTGCCTGCTGACATCTCAAAGAAACTTTTCAGACCTAATTTTAACCACTGCAGAGCAAAGTAGGTCAGGTGAGCACAGGGCAAGATTGCCTGACTGCCTCAAAAGCACACAAGAACTTCTATTGCACTAGAAATTGCTAAAAACAACTTTGCCCTGGTGTTGCCACACAGGCTGCAAGACAACTGTAAGATAATTCAGAGGAAGCCATCAACATCTGAAAAGCCCCAAGAAAGTGCTCAATAAACTGGATTACTTCTTCTATTCCTATGTACCATTTCTCCTCAAGCATAATGGGAAATAAGGTCAGCTTCCATCAGTGCTCTCAGAGTTTCAGATTCCTCGGGAAAAAGCCCTTCTCTTTGAACTGCATGGCTGCTCTGCTGCCATGGGTGCAGATTCTCAGCTGGCATAAAGCAGAATGGTTCCACCTAATTCTGGGAAATTACACGGAGCATAGTGAGAACCTGTTTGTCTAAGCAGCAACTAACTTATTGCGTAGTAAAGGTTTTATATGTATTTATTCAAAGTGAGTTTGTAACTGACTCTTGCTACATAAATTCACAGCATGTTATTCAAAAATAGGTCAACATTAACATCTTTTTTTGAGAAATATTTATCCTGTACACAAAAATCTATGTGATAATAGCAAGATAGACTGGCTAAAATGAATTAGAAATAATAACAGTTGATTAGTTTGCTATCTGTCTATGCCAGTTAAGGATTTTTACATCATCCATTTTACTACAGACGTCTGGATTTAACAAAGCCATTGTTAGAGGCGTTAAAATACCTTTCACAAAAAATGTTTTCATAGTAAATCAGACTCAAGGAGACAAAGAGCACATGGAATAAAGCCTTTTGCATCCATGAAACTGTCCTGTGGCCACCTGTTCACAACATTGATGTTGCTCTAGACAAAAAAAAAGTAGCCAAAAAAGCTCATATCTTTTTCAATCCAAGCCTATTTTAACTCCTCTTACAGAGCACAAAGAAACCAGGGTGAACATTTTGTGTCTTAACTGATAGGTCAGAGAGTAGTGGTTGGTATCCAACTAAACGGCAAAGAAAACGATGCATAAAGAAGAAAATTGTAATGCAGCCATGGATCACTTCTGACACTTTCAATTAACATTTTGTTTAGTTAAGCACTTACAAGTTTTAATGAGCAGTTTTGCAAAAAATTAATTAAAAGATTTCCGCTTTTCTTAAGTTGCCTGACTTGACAAAAAAAACCTCAAAACCCTAACACAATGTATTTGTATTTTATTGTTTTCATACATTTTACTTTCAGATTACTGCACTCCAGAGCAATACTAAACTCTGATGCTGAATTCTTTGCAAACTAAGCACTCTGCACAGAGTTTGCTCTTCTTTTTATTAGGAACATTTGCATGTCGAGATTCTTAAGTTTGCATTATTAACACAGTCATTTTTTAATAATTCTATTTCATGAAGGAAGGATTATTCCATCTACAGAAATGCATCTAGCAAGGACAGAAAATCAACTTCAAAACTGCAAATCTCTCCATAATTAAAGCAGAACCCAAGTAAATCCCTAGTGTGAACTTCAGCATAGTAGTTTCATCTGGTAGTGCTCTCCTTCCTGGTATTTACTGAGAATGTGTGTTGCCATGATATAGAAAAAAATCAAGGTATTTGTTCATACTCATTTTACAGCAGTACTTGTAAAAACACGTTATCTCTGAATGGGCTACTGTAAAAACTTCTGTCTTTCCTTCCAAAATAATTTCCATTCCTGCTACTCTTGAATTTATCAATTACCTTCCCAGTCAAATCCCAGCTGTTGGAGGGGGTGGAGAAGTAAAACACATTTTTAGTTTTATTTATTCTGGGATGAATCAGACAGGTAGAATTGATTCCCAGTCAAAGACATGTTTGATGAGATCCACCAGGAATGAGAATCAACACAAACGGCAGGGCTTGAGACAACTTTGCTTCAGAAAAGAAAAACAAAGCAATCCAAAAAACTCTACAAACAGCAGGCCTGACAGCCCAATTCATACTGCAGCATCCCATGCTGTGTTTCCTTGCTTTGGAACCCACAAGTACTTGCAATATTGGCCAAAAAACAGGAAAAAAAGCTCTATAATTTAAAAAGTGCAACTATTGTATTTCAATGGTAGTTTTTAAGTGAAAGAAAACAACACAACTTGCAGACAACTCCTAGGGCATTTCACTATTTCAACATGTACAAACACCATTTCTTTCAACAAGGCCTAATGTTGCTCTTGAAGCTGCTCAGGAAATTTGCCCAGCTTTTACTCCCTGATAACACAGGACATTTGAATCATAGCATAAATATTCCAACAGTTTTGCATTTCCTATTAAACAGCAATGCATTTCTACACCAGCCAAAGCAAGAGTAACGGAGTTCCTATTCTCATGAAATTGGAGTATGCTCTTAAAAACAATTACTTTGCTTTTACTCATTTCAATAAAAACTTTATTGACCTAAGTTATCATATTTTCAAATTTAATTTTTCTTTCTCAAAAATAGCCTGGAGAATGTGGAGAACGTTGAAAAAGTAGGAATGTGCAGTTTATGGGTTACATCCTATTGACAAATCTCTGTCATAGAGAAATGCTAAATTACTTTGCAAAATCGTAGATGTTAATATCTACTAAGCAATTAATTTGATTTCCCAAAAAGCCTATTCCCCCACTAAATTCATGTGCATGCATTTATGGTGTGTTGGAAGTTCCTGATCTATCATCTAAATCGGAATTAAATACAAGAGCTAAGATCCAATGAAAAAAGGCCCTCTCTCTCCCTGTTTAATAGCCTGATGCTGTTAGTGGCATCACAGTTATTACAGACAAAATAGCATAATTCATATTTCAGAATCTCTATGTACTTTTGGGGAAAAGAGACAGTGATTGGTATCAGGAATAAAAAAAAACAAACAAAAAAGGAAAAAACTCAAAAGGCACAATCTACTTGCAGCTTTCATTTTGGAAAACAAAACATTTTCACAGGAGATAGGGCCACTTTCTGTTTCTATTTTCATTCTCTGGAACAAATATTACAGAATTAATTCCTCCCATAACTTTCAGCCTCCTGCTTCCAAGCAAGGTTGATTATGACAAGACATTTATGCTTGCTTGGAAAGCAGTCAGATGCAGTGGAAATCATCTTTTAAATCTGCAAAATTTGTACAACCATATCCAAGAACTTGCACCGTTTGGTGCTCTCTCTACAAAACAGCCTTCCAAATCCACCACTGATGTATTTCCTTTGTGCTGTTAGAGAATGATTTAATTTCTGTAATAATGTCTTCACTTCGCTTTGAAAGATCATTAATGAAGGCAGCTATTGCAACACCAACCTCAGAAATGCCATTAAAACATATCCATACATTTTTTCATGCATAAAAGTTGGCATTGCAACTCTTATTTCCACAATGTGCTCCTTTGTTAGTCAAATTTTTTTAGAAATGTTTAAAAACTCATTTGCTTAACAGCTGCCTAAAGAGAGAGTTCAGGATCACTTTTTATTCACTTCTCATTAAAGTCCAGAATCCTAATTACATGGTATCGTTTTGTGTCCTTTTTCATCCATTTTAGATGGGTTCCCAGACTGAAATATCGCATCTGAGCATATCTCCTATTTCTGGGACATATATTTAAAACAGCTTATTCACCATCAGTGCCAACATGCTGACATACCACAATATTTTTTGCATGAAAAACACTACTTTGTCCCTGTGTTTATGCAACTAAGCAAGTTTGGAGGGGGTTTTTTTAAGCAGAATTTTTGTTCCTTCCTATTTCTCACAGAAATCTATTCTAAAACTTATCCAGCACAGCAATTCTATTTTAGTTGATGCTACTCAGAGACCACCAGGCTAAGCAATGCCGAGCTTCAGGCTAGTGAAGAACAGCTAACACCAGCAGTGCAGTCTGGAGCCCTTGAAGACTGAATAAAACATTGCTTTTTAAATCCCCTGTGTGCATAAATACAGCCACACCTTAACTATCTCCACTCTGTTTAAACAAAGCGCCAACTATTATCATAACTGCTTCTTGCTTGTTGAAATCCCCACAGCCTTTGAGCGCCCACAGTGACACCAAGCTCTGCTCTAAGCTGGGCCGCTGCTCGTGTTTGAAGAGGGCACCTGGGTGGCCATGTGGGATCAGTTTTCTTTTGAAAAGATCACTGGGGTGAGGCATCTGAGCCACAACTTCAAAGCCAGCTGCGCCCACCTCCTGCTTATCCCAGGGTGTTTTGTGTCAGGGTTGGTTTTCTGGTAGCGATCCAGCCACGCTTCTTTCCTTAATCCCGAGCCACTGCAATCGCATTACTAAGGTGGGAGTGCCTAATTAGTTCTGGAAGTGGTGCAGAGCTCCAGGAAGAGCAGTTTGGCTAGTGACACCCAAGACAGAGTCCATCCAAAATAGGCATTCAGCTCATGGAGCTAAGGGAATCAAAACATTCCAAGGAAAGCAGAGGTCTGACACCCCGGAGCTGTTTTCAGATTCACAGCAGCTGCTCCATAACAGCTGAATTGCCATCCTGGAAGCACTAGGCTGCAAGCAACCTCAGTAGCCCCCATCCCACACAAATTTTGTAGCAATTTGAGTCTTACTGTCAAACAGGACAACAAGGCTCTGCAACTGACTGGAAAAAGGAGTCTCCTTTGTCCCCTTGTTCATCCTCTTGGAGAACTACAAGCATTTGCTTTGGAAGATGAACAGTCCCATAGAAGTCATCAAAAAAGCTCACATGCTCTCTGTCGACCTTTTTTGTAGTCTTTTCTTTTCCTTTTTTTCTCACAAAAGAACCACATCTGGAGAAAAAAAATCATGAAACTAAAATGGAACAGAGAGTTGCTTGCTATTGCAAAAATTTTAAGAGAAAGTTAATCTACTCAACCAACACTTAAGATGGGTTCTGAGCTGATATAAGTGACAGATGGCAAATAGCTGCCATTTGTTAATGACTTAAATTGTCACTGTAAACTGAAACTGCTCTCACACAAGTGTCAAGATTATTATCCAATACTGCAAACAAAGTCTAAAGGAGTTGCCATACTCAGACAAGCTCCAGCATATTGCCTCCAGCCACAGCAAGGACACTCCTAGGGACAAAACCAGTGTTTGTCTGCAATGTACCTAATTGTCCTCCAGCTGAATTGCCACTATTCCCTGCGCTGATTTCTCTCCACAAACTGATCCTCATTCCACTGAGAAAACTCCGCAATTGCAGTATTTTGGAAAAGGACATAATGCAGGAACATACAACCGTTCCTCAGACCAGGGAGTGTGGTCCTTCTGCATGATGTGGATGGGGCACATTAACTCCAAAACAAGAGGAAAGTGGTCAGTGTTATTGCTAAGAGGCTAAAGTGCATTCAAGTAAACAGTACTTAAAGCTCAGCAATCAGCTCTTTTCAGAGAAAACTTCCATACCTATTTCAATACCACACAGCAAATACTGGCTGACACAAAAAGCCACGAAAGCATTGCCAAATTATGAGGAAAAGTCTCAGTACCCTAAGTGTGGAAAAGGAGCTATAACTTTCTTAAAATAATCTATTTGTTTTTAAATAAAAGCAATACTTGACAAACAGTTTTATTAAAAACATTCACTAGCTTTCTCTGAAAGGGAAACTTATTTTCCCATTATTTTCCCATTTATTGGGCCAACCAAGTTTTCCCTTGTTATGCACATTAGATTATGTCTAAACACCTCCCTTAATTTCTCTAGCTCAAGAGGTCTTTGAGATCTACCCTCTGGAGCACAATCCTCTATTGTGCTGCAAAATAAGCAGGTAACAACCCACAGCTTTACTCTTGGCTCATGTGATGTGTGACTCTGACCAGCACTGCCCTCTGGTTCTAATAAGATTTTCACTCCCCGGTGCACAGGGCAGCACAAACCAAGTGGCTGAACCAAGCAGGTGCTTTCACTTCATCAGCTTCAACTGGCCTGGAAAAAGGCAAATTCCTCTCCAGCTTTGCCTGCCCTGCACACAGTGAGCTCCTCTGACATGGGGCCCTGGCAGCAATGCCTCCATTTAACGGAGCTGGAAAGCCTCACTTGACACAGGCGATACAGCAAACACCAGCAGAGATCTAGGACACAGATAGAGCCACAACAATATTTTGCTCCAGTAGCTCTTTGATTAAGCAATAATGCAAAAATGCACCCATGGAATGTGAATTAAGGCCTGCTGCAATTAAGAGGATGATCTCTTTAGAAGGCAATTTGTAATTTTGCTCTTCTAGCTATGCCCTGACAGACGTAGCTGGCTGCACCTTACAAAGCTGAATTAGGTAGTTCATCTAAAAAGAGAGAAAATGAAAATTGGCCAGCAGGGCTGCTTCTGGTGATCCCACCTCAATTAGACACATTATTTCAGCTCCTAGCACCCCAGTCTGAAGACACAGATCTCAGCTAAGCAACTCCCATCAGCTCACCAGTTTCCTTTGCTCCCATGTTTTATGGGGCGCGCAGGCTCCGTGCACGGAGGTCTGGGTGTCTTCAGGAAAGTTTCTCCTGGAACATGCAGCCTGCGGGGAGCTGGCTCCCACCCACGGATGGCAGATGGCAGCATCAGAGCAGCACAGCTGTACTGTAAGTAACTCCTGTGCTAAATGAGTTAGTGCCTCTGCTAACGGAGCCGCTACCACGGGAATGAGAACAGCGGAGCCCAAAGGAGGCGAAAGGCAGCTCGGCCGCACTGGGGGGGACTGGGCTGCCTTATCCCCTCTGCTGCACATTCCTGCTAAATTCACCAAGTGGTGGCTGTCCCCGGACTGAGAGGACTCACATGACCCCTCTCTGATGGTTCCAATACCTCACGGAGAGCCTTCTGCACACCAGCCCCAAAATCCAGTTTGTGCATTCCACACGTACAGCAGCAATGCCACACTACCCATTTTTTAGGAACAAAACAGGCAGCCTGTTTGCACAGAGAAAATTCCCCCAATGACATATGGGGAAATTTCTGCATAGTTTTGCCTGTAAAATAACAATGATGCTGTTACGCATTTGAGCTACACCTGGATGATAAAACTGGTAAAATACAACTACAAATGAACAGGCTAAAAGCAATTTACCTGCATAATAGAAGTAATGGAAGATTTTATTTCACACCACAAAATGTATGCCAGTATATAAGAGAGAAGCAAGGCTGTATCAGTACATTTTCAGAAATTATTAGGTCTTCTCTTTTCATAGTAACTAAGTATTATTTAATAATGGTTAAACTACAATGCAAATATTAGCATTTCAAAATGAAAATAAGCAAGACACATGGGGGAAAAAAGAAGTAAAACCCCAACCTTGCTTAAGGGACATCTTGTGCCAGATGAAGGCTGAACACAGTGCATTATTTTCAAAAAATATCAGCCAGGAAGCCAGTAGGTAGAGATCTTATTCTGTCCAGCAAGATACTGGACTATGGAACAAACAGAACGCTCAATTCTGAGTTTTTGCTCAGCTCCAGAAGCCTGTCCACAGAAGAGTTTGGAGGGGTAAAAAATCATCTTCTCAAGTATTGGTCACAAGTGTGGAAATAATCACCTTCACCAGAGGGTTCTGGTTGAGTGACACTGTTTTTCGAAGGAGGTCAGTCATGGTGAGAGGCCGAGGGCAGGTGCACAGGCAAGTCCAGCCACAGATCCTCAACACCGCACATTAAGCCAACCCAACCTCAGAACAACAAAGCACAAGAGAGAAAAGCAAGGGCTTTCCATTGGTTGTCTGCTGCACCTTCTACTGAAAAAGAAAATAAATAAAAGCTACAGAAAGATTCCATGAATTGTGATGGAGGCAGTCCTGCATCTCTCCCCATTTACTGCTATTGCCTAAACATATCCTATTGTGGGTTTTCAATCCCAAAATAGTTTTGAATTTACAAAGAGATCACAGAATTCCCTATCCGCAGCACAAATCAATTATTCCACTATTTTGTTGAAGTTAAAAACATTTTAGAAATGCATCTTCACTTCCAAAAAATGCACCACATCTCTGTATTGCCTGTAGACCAAATAAATAAGCATTTTCTTTGTTTACATCCATATCAGGAAAACGTTGTCCGAAGTTTTTAAGTAGTGTGGTTTTAAATGTGACTCCTGACTGGAGAGAAAACACCACTTTAAGTGGTTCACAGGCTTTATAAATAAAGATTTTTATTTGTTTACATAAAATCTATTTCTTGCATGGAAAAGAATAAAAGGTGTCCTTTGTAAGAGGAAGTAGAACTTCAAATTTGATGTCTGTACACAATTCCAAATGCCATCTGAAAACTGGCTGCAGTGATAGTTAATGACTCCATTATAATATAATGTGTATATGGGTATAATATTGTGGCCTATCACAGTGATGAAAAAAACAGACTGCTCATTTTACTATTTTTCTTTTTTAAAATATTTTCATTCATCCAATTTATTACATGGAAATATTGCAGTTATTAGAGGATATGCTTGAAGTTTGTTCAGTATGAGAAATGTGATAGAACTACAACTTCTGCATCTAAGAAAATAGAATTTTTCTATCTTTTGTATTGGCAGAAGCAAGAAAAAAATTACAATTTCACCAAAGTCACAATAATTTTAAATATTTACTTGGCCAAAATCTTGAAAAGGCATTCTTGTTGGGATTCCTTGTGGATTATGGATGCTAAAACATCTCCATTATGAACTTACAAAGATGTAAACTGATATATTGACTCATCAGAAGATGAATTACCCTTTCAACTCTGAGAATAACATACTTTCTCCATAGTTAAACTCTAGTGCATATATTCTCATTAAGTATAATATTATGTCCCTCACAGAAGTGAAATGCTGAATACTTTTAAGTAGACTTTTCAAGAAATTAACAGGTCTGGTGGAGGTCACAATTTAGAAACAGAGGAATGATGACGTACTCTAAAAAACACAGCCATGAACCAAAAAACTGCATCAAGGTGCTAAACAAAATTGCTTTAATTTCATTTCCCAACGCCAGTGGCCCAAGCAAGAAAGCCCACTGAAAGTCAGTTACTATCCTGAATAACAGAACTGGCCTGGAAATAGAGAATTGCTGAGGAGCTTTGGTGCCCATATTGCTGCTGGGTGACCACTGGTGTGTCCTTGTGCCTCTCATAGGAAGGCGTCTCACAAGGCACTCCCATGGCTGTCCTCTATCAACATAACTTCAACAATGGATTTCCATAGATCTTCCTACATTTAATTATCCAGCTTCACAGAGAGTGGAAGTGTCTTGAAATCAAAAGTTTAAGGCAATGAAATACGTGGTTAACAATCCTTATACTCCAATTTATATGTGCACATGAAACTAATTACTAAACTAACTCTTTTTTTGGATTTCACCCCCAAGTTTGACCACTTCTTTACCATGTGGACCAGAGAATGGATTACAGGGAGATGCATCTACATAAAAATACTCTTAGACATTCAAATAGCACCTTCATATAAATATTACAACAGTCAGCACATAAATGGGTGGGTGATTTGTGGAGTGAGGCCAATTCTCTACACTAATTTCTGCAGCCTATTACCCATTCCTGTTTGTTATTACAATGTCCATGGCTCCCCAGAGCAAACTGAACTTGCTGTTGTAAGGAATATAAAGCATGTGTTAATGGCACACAGAGCAAGGTACGATGCAGGTCGTGAGAAGGTCACAAGAAAGTAAAAACTGTGATAAAGATCAGAATGTACAAGCTCTTTTTGACCTTCTGTTCCATAAACAGCTATTTTTGAGAGCACAGTGTATGATATATTGCTATCTACATCATCCAATCCCCCTGGAGTCTCTCATATCACAGTAGGAAATATTCAAATGCTAAAAGCAGCTATCCTAAAAGTCTTCTAAGAGCAACATGTCTGTTTGCTTAGAGACACTTAAGTACATCTAATTTATTTGCTTTCCCTCATTGGCCCTCTCCACTTCTTAGATGAAACAGTAGCTGTATGAAAAATAGAGGGTAGCTGTGACTCTGGACATCATGGTTTGAGACTGACAGATAAGTGTGGAAGCAGCACGCAGACACATGTGGCTCAGAGAAATTAGGATCCAGGATCAAACAAGATTTTCAGTGTCAGCCGAGGTGGTGACAGGCTAACTTTCGAATGCCGTAGCTGGTGAATGTTCTGGGCACCCCATCTTCCAAAGACACGTCACATGTCAGTTGTCTGGACAACCTTCTCCCAAAAAGAGAGGAAAAACATGATTGTACCTCAGCAAGTGAGGCTGAATGTGTAAGGAGACAGCTAGGAGAACTGTGAGTATGTGGGTTAAAGGCAAAGCGGCATGGAACAACGAAGGGAAAACGCAAGAAGGTGGTTAAGAAAATGAGACATAAATCATACTGCAAAAAGGAAAAATGAGGGCACACAGGAGGAAAAGATTGTGGAGACCTCAGGCACCGACCTGAGGAGCATCTTTTGCAGTGTAGCTCACTGCACCCAATTGTATAAAACAGGATGTGATACATTTGTCACCTCTCTTCACTGCCTGCTGTGGGGACAAAGCCAGGAATAATTCTGATGCCTCCAAAAAAGACAACAGTGGATGCCCTTCAGCTAATGCAACTGCAGATGGCTTTTGTTTAACCTTCTCCTTTTCTTTTTAAAGTTTATTTTTATTATTTTATTTAACTAAGAAAGAAGAGAAGAAGAAAAAGGTCTCTGCAAACACCCTCTTCCCCTCCCCCCCAAACATTCTGGCAATCAAGACCTGCTGCTCTGACTGGACAAACACTCATTAATGATTTGCTGGATTGCAGGAGATAAAAAAATATTGCAGAAATAACAAACCGACCAGTTTAATTTTGTTGGATTTTAAAAAAAAGTATATGTGGATGCAAAGTATGCCTCTCAAAAAGCCATTATGCCTTCAGTAATTTCCTTCAAGGTTTTTGCTTTTATAAACTATTTACTTTTCAAGACTATTATGATCTACAAAAGTAATTGTACTGGAGCCATTCTAATGGCTGCCCAGACATTATATTCACCACAAGTGAATTTATTCATTCAGTTTCCTCATGGAAGAGCAAAAAAAGCAGTGCCTTTAATTTACGATATTGTTCTAACATTTAACTTATATGGTACAATATAACTGATGAGCTTACACTGACCCAAAGCCCCCTATACCAACAATACATTCTAATTCAATTTCACGTCCAGAGGAATTTTTTAGGAGTTCTTTATATTTACAGGCTAAGGGCAGAAAGCCTCACTGCTCCTGGCATTCCACCCCTACTCAGGAGCCCTCTAACCTCACACACATTTGCACTGACTCCAGTAAACTGCAGCTTCCAGCAGTCTTTCCAAAACTTAATCCAGATCAGGTTTGTAAATTGTGTGAATTCTGCATCAAACTCAAGGATTGAACTATGGCAGTCTTTAATTAAGAACAAAAAGCATTGAGGACTAAACCTGAATTAAAAATATTTCTGACATTTACTTTGATCATTAAAAATTAGTCTTCAATTTGAATTTACTTACTTTAAGGTTGAAACCTTTGCATCTTGCTATGCTTTCCATTTAATAAATACACAATTACTCCTCACTCATTTAAACACAGGTAAAGGACAATAAGATCAGCCATTAACCTGGTTTTTTCAATTAAAGAATAGACTTAAAGTCTCTGACTTTAAGAGACACGGCTAGTCATGGTGTGTAGGCTTTTGGTAATCTGGGACATCAACACAGCAAACAAAAACATTTGACAAAAATCGACCTTGATATCATAGCTTCGCCCTGAAGAAAAAAGCTTCAGAAACAATGCCTTGCATAGCAAATCCGTGGCTGTTCATATGCCACTGGCCTGACAGCATGGATTAGGAGAAAACAAGATTAAATGAAAAGCCTCACTTGGATTTATTTCTCCCTGCTAGCATTCCAAAGCCAATACCAGTGCTGAAAAGAGAAAACAAACTGAATTCTCAGCTGACCAATATTTCTTCAGTAAAACTGCTAACTAGATTTTGATCACTGAACATTTGTACTGGGGCACACACAAGCCAGAAACAGAGAACCGCCTCACCTGGCAAACCAGAATGCTGGGCTTTGCCAACAGCCACGTGTTAATTCTAGCCAAGGACATCAGCGTTAGCAGCTGATGATTCCTCTTCCTACAAGCAACAATTTGCAATGCACACAAAGGTATTAACCCAGTATCTGTCTTAAAGTCACAAGCTTGAGCAAAAATGAAAATAAAAAGTAACCCAGTATCACTAAGTTGCTCTCCAGCTTGCACTAATATGGGTATTCCCAGTGCACAGTGAGCACTGGCAATGAAAGCCACCAAAAACCTCTTCCTAACAATTCAAAAATATCCCCATTTGCTTGTAGCATTTCCTATTCTGAGAAAATTAAAGTCAAAACCTAAGGAAGGAGAGTATCTAATGTTCATTTGTTGGTTTTAACCTGACCTGGGAAACAAACAATCTGTTTCTGCTCCTTAGGTACAGCATTAGATACCTTTTATTTTCACATGATTTCCTTACTAACATTTTTTCCCCCTGTTAATAAGCAACCAAATAGTGACAAGCTTTTGTACAGCATGTGAGGTTTCCTAAATGCCATGTTTATAAATATAACTGCAAATGCAAACTATTCTTGCCACCTGTCCCTTAAAATGCTAGGCTGCCCTTTAAATGTTTATTTTACCTGAAGTTCATCCATGCTCTGGAAGTTAATGAGCCTCCTGAAACTGCTTCATAAATATCTTCCTTTCTGCAGCATTTCTTTTCTATAGGAAGTGTCTGGGGAACCTTTATAAAGATCAATCTTATGTGGTAAGAGCCACAACCTTTTGCCAATTTGTGCACCTTAAAAACAGAGTGAGATTGTTTGAAACAGCCACATACAAGGTGAGTTTGTACACAGATTAATTGAGAAGTGATATTTCTTACCTCTATTCAAAATACAAACAATAATAAGAATGTAGAAGGATACTATCTTTTTACTGTCAGGCCTTCTACCTGTGGGGAGGAACCCAGGCTTGTACAGGGAGCTCTCATGAGCACACCTGAAGAATTCCAGTCTGCTCATTATTGTGGCTGTAAATTAATCAGGTTTCAGGGCTGTTTTGCAGCAGGAAGGAAGGTGAGCATCAAAAACCAGATTAGGACTGTGTGTAAACCCTCTCTAGGTCAACTAATTGCCCTCACTTTCCTCAGTTCTGGAACAAAAACATGGAGACAGATTTTGCTTTTAGGTTTTATCTCTGTAGTCATATTCCTTTCAGTAGTATCACATGGGAATAATTACACCAGGATTTGGTTCAGTGGATAGGAATCTTGAGATTTATTTTTCTTCCTGTGAAGAGCTGTCAAGGGAAACTAATTGTAAAGAACTCTTTATATAACATACTTTTAATGGGAATAATGATTACAATTTTCGACCTTTTTTTCTTTTTTTTTTGTCTTTTCATTCCAGCTTTGCCAGACATCTTTCCTGTAGGCTGCTTGGCAATATGGGCAGAATGCTCATCATGTGAGCAACCCCACTGGCATCAGAAACCTCCAAGACATGCAGAGGACTAAGCTGCTGAAAGGAGCACTCATTAACAACACTTCTTCGGGAAAGCAAGATGAAAAGAGGGATAAAAGTTAAAGAAAAACTCAGTCATTTTGACATAACTTCTGAAATAAATATGGGCATAACTTTAAGGGTCATTACACCTGTTACAGCAAGGCTGCACATCACAAAAAATAATGATTATGATGCACTTTTCCCCTACACGAACACAGATGTCTCATAACAAAGGGGGTTTTCTGTTGGGGTCCTCATTCCTACAGCACTGGAGGTCCTACAGCTGTAACCCTACCCACCAAACTGCACATCTCAGCCCCTGAGCTGACAACAGTTTGCTGAGAACACAAAATAATAAAACCAGAACGACAGTTTCTTCCCCTCTACAAAGAATAAAAGCAAGCAAATAGATTTGCTGAAGTGCAAATAAACCAGAGAAACAGGAGAGTTGCATACCACAGGGGACAGGAATCTCAATCAACTTAAAAAAGGTCATTTGATAATAGCTTAAATCCAAAGCTTCCACTGCAGCCCCTGTTCAAATGAATTCTGTAATACACAGAAGATAAAAGAGAGTGTGTGCATTTATGTAAGACTGTGTGAAATAGGGGGAATAAATGCAGATGGCTTGACCTGTGAGATGTGATCACTATTTTTAAGAGCATTTATGTAAGGGCAATTGAGGATTCAATATTAAATGAGTAAATCTAGATATGCACACTAAATTTGACAGCCCTGCTCGTACAGTGGTAACTCTTGTACGTACTCAGCTCAAGCTAAATCCAAGACTGTATAAAATTTATTAGAAAAGAGACTAAATTGAAAGTAGTCTGACTTGTCATGCTAATGCCAGACCATCACTGGACTCTGAATTTCAACCTTTACCACAGACCACCATGAAATATCATTACAATGTTTTAGGTCTAACTCACCAGTTTTGGGATGAGAGGTATCTCCATGCAGGGGTACATCCTATTAATCACAGCAAAGCACCTCATGGCCTGCAGCATATCCAGGCAGCTGCAAGTGAATTCCTACCAGGAAGGGATCTAATTACTGGGCACGTACACTGAAAGTTTTCCTGAGAACACACTGTGCTGCTGGGTGGAAGAACAGGCTCTCCACTGCTCCCATTCCCTTCAACTTACTGCAGTCCCCTCCCTGCAATCAGTGATGCTGTAAAGGGTATAGGTGGTTACAATCTACTTCTCAGCTTTTAAATTACCACTAATTGGTCACCTGAGGTTACCTGAGTTCCAACCTTAGTAATGAATGCAGTTTCTATATTTATAAGTTATGCTGTAAGTGTAGAAATCTGAGAAAAACAAGGAGAAAAAGGGTATATTCATGCTACAAAAAGTTCACTCTTCCTCACAACACTTGTGTTGTAACTTTTTCTTGATCCTTGAGATTAGTTTAACCCTTGTTTTTATCTAGACCCTGGTTGGAAACAGTTAACACCAACAGAGAAATGATGCACTCTGCTCTTTTGTAAGCTAAAAATAAGTTATACTGTAAGAGGCTTCATAAATACATCCTGAATACCCTCTTCAGCCCCCACTCAAGTAATTTTCTAGGACCTTAACAAGAGCATGAGGCAGAAACAATCTGGTCTATCAGCCTCTGCTGTGAATAACAACACTTGAGCACTTCATCTTCTGCAGTTCTTGGGTATGTTACAGAGGTCATCGTCCCCAGGGTGTCCTTATCACATATCTCACATCACTTGCTAGTGATCTACCCCTTCTGTTTCTCTGTTTGCATTCCATGTAATATGTTAATCTAGAAAAGCAACAAAAAAGTGGAATGCATTTAAAAAAAAATAAAAATATGTATTTTGAGTAGGCACTTCATGTTACAAGCTGCTTTTTCTTAGTGACAGTTACTCTTAGCTGATTTTTCCACTTCTAACACTGCTGCCAAATCACTGACAAGGAATTGCAGGGAAGGATAACTAAACAGAGAGCGAAAAGAAAGGCACGTGTTGAAATCATACCAGATCTTATGTTATTTCTTGTGACTTCCCAGACTGAGGAAAGATTTCAACAACCCACAATAGTTCTAATAATTGCTCTGTATTATTAAAAGAAGACCGTTTTAAAGTAACACATGGCATACACAGAACCACAGAATGGGTCAGGCTGGAAGGAACCACAGGGGTCATCTGGTCCAACGTCCCTGCTCCAGCAGGGAGATCCCAGAGCACATGGCACAGGATTGCATCCAGATGGTTCTGGAACATCTCCAGTGAGGAGACTCAAACCTCTCTGGGCAGCCTGTTCCAGTGCTCAGTCACTGCACAGGGAAGAAGTTCTTCCTCACGTTCAGGTGGAACTTCCTGTGCATCACTTTCTGCCCCTTGCCTCTTGTGCTGCTGCTCAGCACCAACAGCAGAGCCTGGATCCATCCTCTGACCGCTCCCTGCAGACACTGACAGGCACTGATGAGTATTGTGCACACTGATGTAATTAGCATTGTTCAGAAAATTTGTTCTTAACCTCTTTAAAGTGGGGCAGAAAGCCACTAAGCAAACCACATGTGGTATAAGGGTAATTAGCGAGACCAAACAGTAGCAGTTACACAGATAAATGCTATTTATTCATTGTTTTCTAGGCCTGTCCAAAAAACCCTCTTGAATAGCAGCCTCACTTCATAGCTAGTCACTTAAAATCAGCAAAAGCACTCAGCCCTATCTCAAAATGAAAATCATTAAATATTTTACTAGATCAAGGCAGGCCTAGATCAAAGCTAATTATTCAAATGCCTTTATTTCAATCATCCATAATAAGTTACTTCTGCAGTGCTGCTACCAGAGGTTACATAGACTATCCTGGGAGAAGAGCCATAGGTTTTGTTGAGAGGTTTGTTTGAAGGTGCTTCAATATACGGGTTTGTAGGTTTTCTAACGTTTTCCAACATTTCATTTACCTCAGCTGGGATATCAGATGGCAGGCATCAGAGTGCCACAACAATGTTGGGGGTTTTTTCAAAGAACTGTGACATCCTTTGCTCTCAGGCTAACAAATCTACAGACCAAGAGCCAGTATCACAGATTCCCATACTTCATGAAAACAGATCCCCAATATGCAGTATTAGGGCAAAACTTGCACTGCAACAGGAACAGTGAGACAGCATCTCTGAATGCAAAGCCTGCACTACACCTGTAACCCCCAGAATCAGATATTCAGTGCTTCCAGGCTTCCACGACGCTTCCAGGAATGAAGGGCAGCACATTATTAAGAACAGCCTGCAGCAAGTGGAATGACATCAGCAGTATTCTCCTGCAGATATTCCTGACTGCTCAATCATGCTACTTGTTACTCACACTGGTTTTGCTATTATCTGTAAAATTTAATGTACATTTAGATTAAATATGTATGAGGGCATCACACAGCAAAATCTCAAGCAGGCTGTGACTCCTGCACAAGCATTCATCTTCCCTATGGGAAACTTTTCAGGTGCATGGAGCCTTATGTTCTCATCTGTCATGAAATCTCATGCAAAAAGCAAAAAAAAAACCCAAACAGTTTTATTAGTTTTCTGGCTGATCTTTTTAGCAAATGTATTTTCAACCTGTATGTCAGAGTGCAGGTTTTATGAAAACAGTATGTGAAGAAATGCAATTCTGAGAAACAAAGAACACTAAAAGCCAGAGCCATAAAAAAGTCATTTGAAATGAAAGTCTAACAACACCTAGGAGAGACTGCATCTTAACTTCATTTACTCTTCACTCCTAAGCTTTAAAGACATTTGAGACACATAGTTCTGACAGAGAAATTCAGAGTACCCAGTGTGTATTCAAGAGTCACTGAAACAAGAATATCATTTTTATGTAAAATAAAGCATCATCCAGAAAGTCACACTGAAGAGTGACTCACTCTCTTTTGTATGCCATTCTTAGCTATCAATGCTACCATTGGTTATATGAATAAAGATAAAATGTTAATAAATTCATTTAAATTAATGTCTCTGAGCAAAATGTGAATAGGTATAGGTCAGATGTATGACACAGGGATGGAACCGTGGTCTAAATAAAAAAAAACCTAAATAAAATTGTTTCTACCTTAGATATTGTCACAAGTTAATGTGAATTAGATCAGTGATGTGCATTTTTTATAGTCTGTTAGCCAGGCTATCAAATATGTACGATATATTACTGATTCCGAGAAAAAGACCTGGCAGAAGGAATGTTTAGCTTCGGAAGTGATTGCCCAGTGTGATAAAGAGCAGAAGATTACGGAAGGGGAAGTTGGGCATGGAAAACCACAGGCAGCATTAAACACCAAAACCACACCCATCTCAGTAAAATGGGGTGAAAATGGTTGAAGTTTCAGAAGGGAATGGAAAGCATTATCCTGCATGCTCGCCCTGCTCTTGTTTATGGCTGCTGCTCAAGACAGGACATCTTGGATTTGATCCAGTACTGTTAGGTAATAAAAAGTGGCTACAAAGAGAGGTACTACAAAGAGCACCATACCACTGCCTACAAAAGGTACAGTCCAGGTGGAAGTCTCACAAATTTCACAGAATCTGCCACCAAACCTCATTTGATTCAAATTCACTTTCACATCTAATGAAACTTGGGGGTGACATGGCAAACCTCAACTGACCTCAGTCTGTCGCCATCTGAAATGACAGCTAAGGTAGTGCTCTGTGGCCTAATGGGATTGTTGAAAGGAACTGTGCACATAGCCAGGCCAATAACAAAGTACCCTCTAATTTTGTCTGCGTTTTTTTGTGTCCTCCTGCCCATCCCTTGCTTGTTTCATTTGCATAGCGTGATTGCTCGTTGCAGTGCAAATCGTTCAGGGCAGGAGTGCTCGCTGATGTTTGTACAGGGCTCCACACAGCAGGGAGCATTCAAGGCAAACCTCTGGCCTCTACCAAAACAGAAATGGGAGGAAATAAGACAGGAGAGCAGCTGAGGGTAATGGCATGTTTGTAATCTTCATTCTCTGACAGCAGCACTAGACCTGCAGTGAGTGGCAGAAGGACTGGCAATGCAGGAGGCATTGTACCTCTGACACAGGGCTACACGGCTCCCATTTAGAGTCCTTGCTAAAACTCACTTTCTCTGAAAGGCAATTTGTTCATGCTCCACAGCTTCACTTAGTCTGTATTAACAAATATCATCTGCATAGTAAAGTCCAAGTTTAATTTATTTTTAACTGAATGCTCATCATCTCCAGCAACATCCCCACTTTTTTCCTGTTTGCTTCTCTCATCTCTTGCTGATCCACTTTGGCTTCAGCCTGACTGAATAGAGTAGATCCATCAAAAGGGCTCTCCTATTTCTGTCTGTAAAGGAACTTAAGACCTGAGCCACTGTTAATTCATTTTAATTCATGTTTATGCACAGAAGGCCATGAAATTGGCACAGCAATTGGGCACCACTGTAACACATGGGGAGCTTTGCCGCCACTGGCTTCATTTGAAGATTCTTTTCCTTTTGGTAGCCTTGTGTTCACAGCACCTCTCACTTTAACATTCTATAATTTTCTTTACTGCTCACAGAAAAGTCCAGGTTTAGTGCTCCCTCAGAGCTCACTCTGGTTTAGCATTTTTATATGCCAAGAAGCAGGCACAAAAATTAGCTAGGGAACAACACTGTTTTGTCTCTGATCAGAATATTAAAAGATAATTAACAGAAGAAACACTACTGTGGTCTCTCTTAAAAGTGCATTATAACCCCTGAAAACACAGTTTTCCTAAGGAAAAAAAAAAATCTTCTTGCTGCACGTCTTGTTTTCCATCATATAGTAAAAATCCAAAATAACACAATTCTAAGTTTAGCTACCTTGACAACACTGCTGATGCCACATATCTACTTGTTTTGGTGATATTCTTAGAAAGTTAGTGAAGTTGCCAATTTGCCTAAATTCTATGCCCTGATATGCCCTACATACCAGGGCAAAAATTAAGGACTCATTTGACCTCATCCGTCTTTGTGAAGTTACATCAATTCACACTAACTCTAAATTTGACTTACAGCTCACCATCGATCTCTCATATAGCGCTCAGATTTCTGAACACATTTTCTTATGAATATTTTCAAAATTTCATGAAGTTTCTGGGCCTTATTAGTCTTCAAATCTCATCTGTGCTGTATCACTTGCATATTATCAAGTAGAATTAGATTCCAACAGCTTTACATTAATGTAACATCACAAAATGTTCCTGAAATTGATGTTACTGACCCGATTCTCTAGGTAAAATCAAGCGAGAGTTGCATAGCAGAGGGGAATTAAGCTCTCAATCTCAGTTCAACAAAAAAATAAATCACATTCTCCTCTGTCTTTCTAAACTCTGAGATGTATGTATGAGTATTCTTTTGGAGCAAATCCCTCAGAAAACCATTCTCCAATCCTCCAGCATACAAGGTCTGAAAATGACATGGCTAAAGAGAATTGTCTGATTTGCCTCCCAAACACAATGTGCTCTTGTTTTTCTTCACTCCCACTCTAGTGTCACACAAAACTTTTTCTCTCCAGAAGCATAAAAGCGAGTATATATTTTTCTGTCATACATGGAATTTTTAGCATACTTTTAAATAATTAAGTGAACAGAAAGGGAAATGTTACGTGGCCTGTTCATTATTACCAGTGTTTAACTTGCTCCTCCTATTCTGAAGATCATCCATACACCTATCTGAAATAAGTACAAGCAACCACAGAAGGAAAAAATTGGTTCCTCTTCAGATCTCAAGTCTATCCTCTGCTATACAGTTGTTTTGTAACACTTTGAAGGGGAGGGAAAAAAAAGCACTTCTATTTTAAAAATCAAAGGAGATGTCTGCCTTTGGAAAGCAAGAAGCACCCACATGGTCAAACTAAGCAATATTAGTTTATGAACAACTGGCTAATAAAATGAGAAGACTTGTTTGCCACATGAAGAAAATGACAGAGAGAAAGCTTTCAAAGCAGTGTTATTAAAGCCCCAGAATGCCTCATACAGTGAGGGAAAAGGACAGCAAGAGGCTTAAAAAAAAAAAGGCAAGTGGAATGGTTGCTCTACCACCATGCACAGCGATCAAAGGTCACACTCAAATACATACAGAGAAATAAAAAAACCTCTGGGCACTGACACATCACTTAAGCAGCACAAAGCACTTTTACAAACAGGAATCGTGTCCATGCTACAGAGCTGTGAATTTACAAACAAAATCCATTCGTCCTATGGGTGGGTACATTGAGAAAAGAGTTCTACAAAGTTCTGATGACAATACAGGAGTCAAGAATGAATACAGAGCATAATGAAGCCACAAAAAATGCTAAGATCACAGTAACTGCATTTCCTTGTTGCAGCTGCTGTCAAGCTCCTCAGCTTGAAATGAAAAACTGATAATAAGAAATTATTATGAAACTCAGGAAGGAAAATTCTTACGGTTTAGGGTAATTTTATGTTATTAGAGTAATTTTAAGACTCATTTGTTGCCTGCAACATATTCTTAAGCAGTATTATTCAACACATTTTGTAATTTGAAAATATCAGAAGATAGTAACTGTTCTTAGCCTCCCATTCCATCAGCAGCATCTCCGTCTGCTGTTCAGATATTTGTGTTGCAGCTCCTCCAAAGCCAAACAATGCCCACGACCAAAGGACATGGATCTAACCACACCTCAGCCACCCATGTTTGTGCCTCCAGCTGACTGCTGCCAAGGAATGAAACACCAGACCTTATCATGACAACTCCAAAGTTATTATCAAACTCAGGGCTACCTCTGCAGGGTTTTTTTCATCCCCACAGCAAGTGTTTTATTCTATCTGCATGGGGGCATTCAGTGCCTTTACTGAGGTGAAGCAATCAGGACATATTTATACAACCAGTAGGAGGTAATCTGCTTTAATTTTTTTGTAATGGAAGGACAGGGGTAACAGGTGAGGAAAGAAGTGAATACTGACCTTGTCAGAACATTTTTTGTCTTTCCCCAGAGGAATGAAAAAAAACATTCTTTCGGAAAAATATGGGGTTGAGCCAGAAAATATAGCATTTACATAATAAGTCCCAGCAGGCTACACACTACAGAGTAAATTACTATTGGGAAATACTCCATATAGATGATAATTTTGCTGGATACTCTCTACAGAACAACTCAACAGTAGAGTTGCATAAAAGTTGTTATTATTCATAGATATTATGTATATATCTCCACAGATGAAAAGAAATGCAAGGGAATACATGACAAAAATGCACATATTATTGAAAAACACATTATATGTTTATATGAATATAATCTGATATCTGTATATTACAACAATCATGTAATGTATGTATTGTAATTGTATGTAAATATTTATAGATACACAATATATTGGTGTATTATATATTAAATATAAATAAAATCTGTGTGCAACATGGTGAAAATTGATGTGAAATTGCAGTGCAATAAACAGTCATTTTCTAGGCAAAAAGCCCAGCAGGTAAAAGACATCAAGCCCCAAGAAGTCTCAAAAAAAACCCCAGTACATTTTTTCACACCATCACATTAGATAAACAGTGTGAACAACTGCAAACAGAGAAAAGGTTGAATATGGAAATCCATAATCTTTGTCAAAACAATAAGGAGAGACTGTCAGGCTTCTGGAATAGAGCTGCAGCTCCACATATTAACTCAGATATTCTGCTGTCAGTGTCCAGCGACACTGAAAACAAGGATTGACTTGTTTTCCTCGGCACTGTCAAAGGCTGGCTGTATCTTACCTAACCCCACTGTAAACCATGGGGAAACATGCTTACAGCACCTCTTTTAGTAACACAAAATCTGAGACAGTCAGCTTCTCAGCAAGTCAAAAGGATTACAGAATAATTCATCAGAATAGTTAATAAACACCATGCACGATAAAAAAAATAAACCACACATCCCTTCTGTAAGCCTCCAACATGAATTTAGTAATGTTTTTCCTAATATTTATCACAAAACATCATCAGCCTCAAGCTCAAAGTACAGATTCAGTCACCACAGGATAAACCTATTCAAGAGTCCAGATGGAGTTTTCTATTCCATTTTCTCCCTGAGCAGTATCTTGACAGTAGGTGCTGCCTAGCCTGGCCAGTGTAATTCTCATGAGAATCTCATTCAACTCAAAAGACTTCTTAATGACTTCTGAGAAAATCTTTTATGCATGTAAATCTCCAGGATCAGTTTGAACACAGCTCCAAATTTACACCCATCATATCTGGGAAGGCTCTCATCTCTGAAACTGCGTAAGGAAAAAAAGAAGACCCTGTCACCCTTCTCATCCTCCCCTCAAAAATCCAACAAACACGACTTGACATTTTCAATTAATCCCCTCTTTCCTCAGAAGCTGAAAAGCCACCAGTCATAATCCAATAGGGAGTTTATTACTAGTCTTCAAATGCAGACTATGGAAGCTTTTGGGAGTTCTCTAATCTTTAGTTGAGAGTCAAATATTATATAAGTGAAAAATTATGCTGATTCTCTTCTTACCAATTTTTCTCTTCTTACTTACGAGAAATTTTGGCCAAAACTTAATGCCACTGGATGTACACTACAACTTTTATAGAATCTGAGTAGGTCAATTACTTTTTTTTTAACTTTGCACTGAAATTTTCATGTTCAGGAACTGAAAAAAGTTAAATAGCAATATCTGGCAAAAAACATCATCCGTTTTGCACAAAGTTCCTTTTTTGCTCTAACTTCAAATTCCACCAAGTAATATTTCCAAATAAATACAGTAAAAAAGAATGCAACGTCCTAACTATTGCTCCTTTACAGGACTTGAAAACTAAAAAATGGTCTGATCATTAAAAAACCTTTTCTTTTTTAAAAAATTACACATGTGAAAGTCTATAAAATGGAAAAGAGCACAGACCATTGGGACTGTCTTCATAAAACTTCATTTGCTTTTTGCCTCTTATTAAATATCTTTAACACAAAACTCAAATAATTTGTATAACACATGCTACTGGTTTTCAATCCCATTGAGATATCGGTGTCATCAAACCAATTCCTCTTTTCTAATATCCAGCGTCAGGTATTTCATTTTGCAATGGGCTTCGGGTAATTCTGTGTAGGCAGGAAACACACTATGAAAATGCTATTTTGGAAATAGAAGCAAAGAAACAACTCTAGAGCTGCAGCAAAGTCAGGATGCAGGTCTGGGAGGACTTTGTGGTCTTGTTTTGAAACACTGGTGTAATTATGCCTTGCAATCTGCTTGGTTGTGCATTCGCTCCTTAATGCACCTTAAATAAAGTTGTAGAAGAACACATCAATTTCCAGCCTTTACCTATGCCACTGCCCTATTGCTTTTCACCACCATTTTCCAAACCACACAACGGTGAAGAATGTAACAGTGGGAAGCTAAAGAAAGCAAAAGATGGAAGGCCTTCCCTCACTCCTAAATCGGTAAAAGATTTGTCACTCCGTGATAGGTGAGACCCCTCCATCCTTTCTCGCAGCCCCCCTGTATTCACAGAAAACGCCTTCAGATAAAAGCATAACAGAGTGGGACTGTGCTGTTCCACACCAGCTTGGCTCTGTGCACGTGGAGCTTCTGGAAACAGAGCAACACCAAGTTGCTGCAGCAGTCAACCACGCTCCTTTGGCTTCCCCGCCGCATCCCAAAATGTTCCACCTGGAAACAACAACACACCTGGCTACAACGGAGCTTTTTCTCCTTTTTTTCCAGGTGACATTGCCACGGGGAAATGACTGTAAAAGCAAGGCAAAACCAGGCTGAAAAAGCAGACTGAACAATCCCAAACTCCGCAGGTTAGGGCACAACATTTCAGACTGCAGCAAAACCCATGAGCTGTCAGTGCTCACTGTTCTGGATCGAGCTGCAAGGCTTAGCCAGGAATTGGGTTAGAGTTACATAAACCCTAATTCAAAAAGGATTTCAGCTCATCGTCTGGTTCAGCTAACACAATTACAGAAGCAGCTTTGTCAATACACTGAAAAGATTTATTCTTTGCAAATGTTTCCGTTGCATTTACAGTCAGAAGAGAATTAGGACAGAGACAAACGATGCCCACTGAGTAGGCAAGGTTTCCAAAGGAGACAAGCAGTGGAGAGGAGTTTGTGTTCATGCTGACACACCACAGATGGCGAGGAAGTGAACCCTCCTAAACTTACAATGGGGAAGAAAAAAAACAACATCTTGCTTCCCCAAGAGCTGTCAGCAATCACTCTGTTGACTGAAATGAAGGGGCTATGAAATGTAACTTTGTAAAGTTTTTAGTCAAAGCTGCGATAAAATTCTAGAATAACTGGCCATTCACCTTCAACCACAGAAGTAAACTAATTTAAGTAAATTAAACTGGTTTAAGTAAACTAACTGACTGATTAAAAAGCCATGAGGAACAAAAGAAAAGCTATGATATCCTCAGCTTCCATTGGTTTGCATACCTCAGGAGTGTGCGACTAAGCAAAAGGCATCAAAGGAAAAGCTCTGGACTCTGACACTGTGATCTGCTGGCCAGCTCACCTGCTTTAACATCCACATATCTACTGCCCACAGAAAACCTGTCTCATCGCCACTGAGTGAGGAAAGGATCGAACTCAACTTCAGCACATGTTACTGGACTTTGTATGCCAAAACTAAATGTCTCAAGCTCTCCAGCTCTCACTGGTGCAAGGTGCTGTTTATTCCAGAAGCTGGACTCTGTCAGTCCTGAGTTAAACAGACAAGAAAACAGACAAGAGCCTTGGATAAACCTTTCAGAATTAGGTAAAATATAGTATCAAGCCAAATAAGTTTGATACTCAATATATATTAATCTTCAAATCCATAATTCTGCACTCTCTCACACGTGTTGTTTAAAAGCTATTTCAGCTAGGAGAGGAGTACTTGTACTGCTTTATGGAAACATACAATTGGCTCATACACGCAGGGTTTGCTCATGGAAGAGACGCCTGGAGCACAATTTTGTAAGTAAGTTCTGTTAAAAGTAAAAACAATTATACCTGAAAATATAATTTCTATCAATTCAGACTAAAGGGGCTGAATGAGAATTCCAAAATAGCTCCAACCTCTGGCAAATCTGAAACACACAGCACTGCTATCTCTAGATACTTCCAAGTGCTACTGATAATCTACATTGTCACATACCTGTGGCAGTCTCAGGTATAATTAACTAACACAGAGCCCCAGTCAGGACAGAAGCTGCTCCACAGCAGTTTGCCTTCAAGTTCCACATCTGTCACATTCCAATAATTGACAGGAATGCAAAATGACCTGCCATGCCTCTCATTCGGGGTTGGAATGTGCTGCAGGAACATACTCACACTTACAAAATACATTAACACATTCATGATGGGGCTCTTGAGGATTCTTTCTTAGAATGTAAAAGACACTTTTTTTTTTATTGTAGGTGAATCAATATTCACATAGGTTTGTATTTATAAATTGTATTTATAGAAAACTTCATAATTATAAATTAACACTCTCAATCTCCAGTACTGGTCATAGCACAGCTCCTGATGACCACAAAAAGATTTGCCTGTAGCACGCAGCAAAATTCTGTTTAGTCATTACATCTTTCCTGATCTTTTCCAACCAGAACCAGATTTAACAGACTTCTGAGCAGCCAGAAGACTTGAGGGGTCTGAGTGGCAGAGTGAAAACACAGAACTGAGAGAAGAGGCGGCAGCTAACCAGCGTAATGGCACACCAGTGAGTCCCATCAGCATATCATATAACAATTTAGCATTCTCTCATGAAACAGGCAAAAATAGTCCAGGCAGGGATTTCAGGCAGGGAGATCAAGGACTTAAAAGTCTACGTTAGACTTTAAGAGTCCATGGCAGAACAAAGATGCAAACCTGAGTACAGTTTTTCTGTCATTTCCTGAGCCAGTCTTTGGAGTTGTGGTTTTGGATCTTTGAAATTCTTCAGAGGAAGTGGGGGGGAAAAAGGGAATTGCCTGGATACCTCTGAGAGAAACAGAATGATATGTAAGGCAGCTGTGAGAGTATTAGCAAATCCTGAGAGTAAAGATAAAACAAGAAAACGTACACATTACTTTGAGCCTTAGAAAAGTCTGGATTTAACTCAGAGGAAAGAAGGCAGAGGGAGGGTTCCTCTTTACTGTAATGAAATGCTACACTAACTGAACTAGAAAGCCATGAAAATTGGTTTCTGTTCACACCAAATCACACTAAACACGTATTTCACCACAGGATGAAGGTCAGGCGCATAATATACAAAGCAAAGCCATTTTTGACATCATGTATGTACATTGTCTGCTTAATTTTAACACGTTCTCACCACCTTGAAAGGTTGCACAAAAGGAGACCATTACCTTCAAAAATTACTGTGCTCAAAACACTATGAGTAAAATATCTTCAGAGAAGAACAAAGCTTTGACTGCATTTTCATTTCAATACCCCTCTATTTGTTTTCACAAATCCAGTTATTCCTCTATAATATGACCTGTGGTTTCAACCATACAGACGTATTCCAGCTGCAAGATGCAGCTTATTAGTAGCTAAGTACTCAAGTGCTAAAAAGGAAAATAAAAAAGATCTGTTAATAGGAAGTAACCATGAGAGCAGAGTTGGTAAGAGAAAACACAAATCTTCAGATTAAAAAGATAAAGATACCCTTCTTTCAGAAATTAGAAAAGATGATTCTCAGAATCCCACAATGTTAATGGAAGTTTTAGGACACCAGGATTCCTGGTGGAAGAAGCCTTACAAAGAAGTGGGAGATGCTCACTGAACTATGGATGATGGAGTTCCAGGACACATCAGCCATTTAGTAAGCTACCAGAAGTCAAGTTGTCCCTTGATGTAGTGCAGCCTTTAGGATCAAGCTATTTGAATTTACTCTCAGAAATTTTAGCCTCAGTGCTTACTGGTGTCACAGCTATTTCGAAACAGGGATCAGCACTGCCCAGAGATAACACCAGTGCAGAATAAACACCTGCCAGCTAAACTGACAGCTCTTCAGAGAGGCCTCAGGATACCAATCCCACAAGAGCTAACAGCAGCTGAGTTAAGCTGGGGGTTCACAAATGGACCACGTGAAGAGCTACCTCTCTCAGCCTGAAGCTTCACTGTCAACAAGGTTCAGAAAAGTAAATTATATGCAATCAAATTCCTGCAGTTTGCTAATAAATTCTCATATAAACTCAGTAACAATCTAAAAATCATGTCTGAAATTTAATTAATGCACACATCTTGTCAGTCATACCAATACACAAACACCAGTTAGGATACACGCACCACAATATTATTGTTACATCTGCAGCCTCAACAATCACCGTGGCTTTTCTGAGCTAAATAGAGACACAAATGTAAAGTGGTGTCACTTGGTTGATACCAGTGATGTGACATTACAGCCAAGCTAAGCAGTGACAAGTATGGATTTCCCGCATCAATCTCAAAACACACCAGCCTGCGAATCTACAGAGAAGTGCATAACTAAATAAATAACCCTTTAGTTGTACTGAGTAAATCAGCACAAAATGGTCCCATTCCCATGCAGTGAATCCAACTGTTCTGAACTTTCCCTTAGCATTTTTAATTAAAATAAATAGTGACATCAAATTAAAAAAAAAAAAAAACAATTCCGTTTGAACTAAATGAGCAAGTCTTCCACAGAATCATATCACGGAAGTGACAGGATTAGGGCAGCACTCCCTACCCTCTAATCCTTTGTTAATCAGTTACTTCACCAAATGTAAAATGAGTCCCCACTTCTTCAATCAACTCTTTTCTGAGAGACCACTCACTATCTACTTAAATATTTATTGAAAGTTATTAAGTTTTACAATGGTAAAAGGGTTAGAGTGCAGCAGAGAAGTCAACTGCAAGATCCTGGGGAAAAATACAAGTATTCCAGATATTACTACCAAAATAAGTGGAATGTACAAATAAATATTTTCTTTAAGCCAAATAAATGCCAAATAAATTTTGTGTATCTTTTAAAACAAATTGAGCTTTTAAATTACATGCTGCCTCTTTTATTTCTTCATTATTCCCTCATATCATTTAGGTTACAAAAAACCTTTCGATTGAGCCCAACCTAACACTACCAAGTCCACAACTAAACCATGTCTCTGTTGATACAAAGAGATGTAAGTCCAGTCAGTGCAGCGATACTGGACCTGGGACACTGTAAAGAGGTGCAAGACAGGAAACAAAGGATTTGGAAATGAGCAAGAGACAACATGGAATAGGTACAGAATTTCTCAGGAAAGATGTTCAAAAAAAAACCAAACAAAATAGTTTTCTTGGGTTCCTCTATGATACAGATATTTAAACGCAGAAAAATGGATGATAATAATAGTAGTAGTAGTAGAAGAAGTAGTAATACCAATACAACAAACAGTAACAGTAATAATAGTAATAGTAATAATAATAATAACAACCACCAGAAAGAAAGGCTGAGCAGCCTGAATCCCCCTCCCCACATTTCAGCCCACCAGGCAATCCAAAGAAATTCCTCATCTTGCCACGGGAATCCTAACCAACAGGGTCATGAAACAAGGAGCTACTCAGGAGCAGCAGTGTTTTGTCACTCTGTTTATGAAGCCAAGTGCAATCTTGTTGCTGAGTGTTATTTAATCTGGCAACACAGCAAAGCAGGACCGGAAAACTCCAGAGCCTTCCTTGTTATTACTGCCCACCCATCATGACTGCTGCAGCAAATGACCTGGAACACCACCCAAAAAGGACTAAACAGGGCTGCCTTGGGTGGGAATGTGCAACTGCCTTATGTAACCACAGCAGAAGCTGAATATTTAGGCACACTCTGTTATCCTGAGGCACTCTAGGTACAGTGGTGCACATCCAGCCCTCAGTGAAAAGGGGTTTTCTTACTGGGGAGATCAGAAGGTGGCTCATCCAGCTGTTTGCACGTAGCTATGTGGTGGTTAACCTCCTTTTGCTTTCTCACCCTCTGCTCTGCAGGTTTGTTGATTCTTCTATATCGGGACTCAAAAGAAATGCTAGATAATGTGTGCAAAATACATAGCTGTTTTAAAATTTAGTGGTTTAGAAACCTGAGGTAATTTCACTAATAACAGTTTACATTTATTCATGAAAGTGTATATGCAGAACAAAGTCCTAAATAGAAAAACAAATGTTGCTGTGCTATTACTGGCTACTTTTTATGGCTCAGTTACAGCAGACAAAAATCTCCACTGTAAGGGTGTAACAACATCAACAACAAAAACACCAGACAGCAAAAACATTCTGTGCTTCTAATAGGTTGCTATGGAAATATTTTTCCTTTTTTTACTATTGAAGCAGATTCACACACACAAGAAGAAGATCGGTTATTCAAACATTAGTTTGAGAAGCTTCCTCCATTTACAGGATGATAACAAGCTAAAACCCTCAAAAAAATTCCCAGAAAACCTGGATTAAGTTAGTATAAACAAATAAAAATCTAAATTGACAACTGGGAAAATAAAGCAGGTAAAGACATAAGTTGCATCCCAGAAAGATGGAATTTCATCAGTCAGAGAAGTTCTGCAGTTTGGTAGGAATCCGTGAAGTTCACAAAGAGGAGTTTCTCAGCTCAGTTCAAAATGTGCACTTCAAGGTTAAGTTCTCAACAAAAGAAAATAGAAAATCAGATAAGTCACCTTGGCATGAATCATTTCCTTGACTGAGAGTACTTCAGCAATGCTCAGGTACATGCAGAAGATTTAGAAAGCAATAGCAAAACAAGCCCACTTCAGCACGATTACGGTTTCACAACAACACAGGATAGCTCAAAGGTGGAGGGATGTGACAGCAATTAAATGTATCAAGCCTGGAGTCCAGAGACTCAGATTCAATTTGCAGCGCTTTTATAGACACCCTCAGGCTCACCCAGCTACAGCCATCCATCTCTGCTCCCTACAGAAAAGCTGCAGTGAGCAGCACCTTCCCATGGCAGGGGGAAGGGTGTGAGGATAAATACACTGTGCACGTGAGGCACCCAGACATCATAACCGTAGGAGCAAACACATCCCTGGAGCTGGCAGAAGAGTTAGAGCTGTGCTTGTACACACAGAGCTCCTTTTCCTTCCCGTAACTTTAACCGCTGAGAAGTACCGTGGCTCTAAAAATAGGGCACCATTCCACATTGTCCAGGTTTCCAGCACTACCTGAACTCATCTGGGCAGTTTCACTGCAGAAGAATACAACCCAAACTCTCAATTACTCCTGAGTTGAAGTGGTGGGAGAACCAGCTGTTTTCCACATCCCAGCATTGCTTCCCCCATAGAGCCTGTGGTTTGTCAGGACTGGATCCATCTTCTCTTCCCCCATCCCTGCTGAAGGCATAGCAACTCCCACAGCACTCAGAGACCATTACTGTTTCAGCTGCTGCACCTAAACCTGCCCTTCCAAAACACAGCCCTGTCTTCTTTGAGCTAACCTGAACGTGATGGAGCAAGCACAGCTGCCCTTGCTGCTGACAGATGCCAGGGAAACTTGTCACCCAGAAGTGATACGAATCTTCCTGCATTGTCCCTTCAGTCGATCTGCAAGCCTATGGGAGTGCATATTTAATACCTGTTAAAGCCTTTCTAGGAGTTACCCAACAGGAACAAGGTCAGATTCCTTTACAAGGATCCTGTTTTACCTACTAGTGAAAGATACTTTGCTTTGATGATTCCTTCCCACCCCAAATCTACTTTTATTGGTGATGTGGGATGATTATATAATGGAAAGAAATACCAAGATTTAAATGAGAAAAAAAAAACCAACCCAGAAAAACACCCCCCTCATATACTTATGGAAATTTTCAGAAGCCAGACTCACAGACATCTGATGATATAGCTACTCTGAAGCCTATGGCATTAAACACCTTTTTCACCTAGCTTTTTTAATTAGAAATTGAAAACCTGCACTAAGAGAACAACTGCATCAAACTTCAGCACAGGTTAAGAAGAGGAGATAATACTTTAGAAAAAGTCAAATACTGACTTTATTTTTCAAATTACTGCAGAAAAGTACAAGATTTAATTCGCTTTTGAAAAGGTATCGGAGGCAATTTATTGACGATTCCCTAACAGCTAGCACATTTCAAATCAAAACACTAGAAAAATATGTATGTGATGTCATAATTACACAGAGCAGCCACCCTGTTAATGCCTGAAACCAAAGGACTTTGGCAAATGAAAATGCAAATAGGTGCAGGAGGGCAGAAGGGAGATCAGACAGGGCTGCTCTTTGGGAGCACTGGAACTTAGCTCTGCCCCAGGTCTTACCCTCCTCTGAGCTTTTAATTCAGTGCTTGCAAAAGTTTGAAAGGGACTGTCAGAGGAGCTGCCCATCAGTATGAATGTCAGCACTGCTATCAAACATTTCCAAAAACCAAAAACTCCGTCTGCCTCAAAGAACTCCACAACTAAACCACAACAACCTGAAACATCTGTTTCACCACAAGAACAACTGCAAAAGGCTTTATAGATTTGATTTATATTCAGAATTGTTCCACACTTTTTTTTTTGTAATTATCACCTTCCTACAAGGTACTTTAAAGTTTTTCTTGCTAATAACTAGCAAAGCCAAAGTCAATGGCAGAACTTGCATGTCTAAGATCTGGTCCAGCACTTGCTGAACATAGAATAATCTTTTTCATTCTTGAATAAAAACTCTTGATGACTGAAATTCAATGTAAGTTAGAAACTTGTAAAAGGTAGTTTAAGCAGAGTACAGATATCATGCAGCAGAAAAACCTGTGCATGAAACTGTTCAGCAGTTTCAAAGAACAGTTCTCTTTTCAAAGTTTCAATGTGTTCATTTGTAAGGAGAAGAAATCTTGGTGATTTAACAGGCATTATGCCCTCCAAAGAATGTACCTCTCTACCAGAACTGACTAAAAAAATGAAGACCCTTAAATGAATTCCAATTACATAAAATGAACCACTAGGTCTTCTCAATTTTATCATTTCCCTCAAGATGTGTGCCTAATATCTCAGTAAACTCCATGACAGGCCTGAAAAAAAAGCTGGAACAGTACACATTTCTGACAAATAACACTGAATTAACATATCCTTTAGCCCACTGTACCTTGAAATTGATTGCTGGTTCAATACAAACTAAATACATCTTCCTAGCACTGGCAAACTCCAATACACACTCTCTTGTAGCAAACCAAGACCAGATATAAAGGGATCACTTTTAATCTGAGACATCACTGTTTTAAAATTTTGTTCCAAGCCTCTGTGCTAATTCCTACAGAAGATTTTTTCATAAACCTTCCTTATCTCTCGCAGGCAAGACCTGCAGTTTGTTTTATGACAAACAAAAAGAAACCAAATCCCAAATCTCAGCATCTTGCAAGTTAAATTTCTTTCAAATATTGAGCAGCTTTCTCATCTAAGCTGTCTCTTTCCACCTTTCATGTGATGGGGTTGGTACCAGTAACTACACATAGTTCATAGAGTAATTGTTTATTCTGTAAACATTGTGCGTACTCACAAATTTAATTTGTTCGCGCCCCAGACTGACTGTAAGGCTGAAATGTTATTTTTGACTGAATAAAGAATTCTAATAAATTTGAGTGAAGAACCACTAAAATGTTTGGGACTACAGCTGCCAGCAGCTCCTGGTTGCAGTACAAAAGTCAGTAGCCACGGGCATTGCACTACAAAAGTTTGTCTAGTCCTAATGCTTTAATTGTCCTTATTTAAAAAACATTATTCTAGCTGAATTAAGGGAAATTTTAAAAGAAAATATTGTTTCATATAAAAATTCTGGAGAGCAGATGCAGTAAGAGTGATGTGCTGTTCAGGGCAGCTTTTTTACAAATTGCTGCTGCAGATCTGTCCCCTAAGATCAGGAGGATGCTCCACTTTCCAGCCTCTTTTGCTGAGATTCAGAGTTTACTTTTGATATAGGAAGATTTGAAGCTGGACTGCAGCTGAGAAAAATCTCCCACTGAGAGGTGGATTAGTCTTGAAGGTTTGAATCATGACTGCCCTGAGCAGGAAGTGGAGCCTTCACTCTCTCTGCTCCAGAGCTGCACCAAGGACAGACTGTCACAGCCCAGATCCATTTTTCCACCTGCTTCCAGGAAGGTCCCACCTGATGCCATCACAACAGAAAAAATATGTCTACACCTATATGGTGAATAACAAGCTTCAGCACCACATGGTAAAACTTAGAATGATTCCATGGATTAATGTTATACAATAGAGACAACTTCATTTTTTAATTTCCCCCTTCCCTTTCCCCTGTGGTTCCCAGTTGAAGCAAAATTATTTCCTAAGCATTTAAATTTAAGAGAGTTTCACTCTATTAGCTGTAGAGTAGGGTTATGTGAAAATACAAATTTTAGGTGGTGATGACCAGATTTAAGAGGATTTGTAAGGAGAATGGGAGAAAGTGGAATATGCAGTGGTATATTCAGAAGTAGATATTTAAATTCAGAGGATTCCAAACCAAAGATCTACTGCACAATTCTCTTTTTCCCCTTGTTAATAATTCAGAGATGCCAGACTGGACAGTACAATGTCATCCTTAATTTACATGTGACTTAATATGAACTTCTGCTCCCAATTCAATGTATGCATATGACAGGATGGGACCCTCAACTCAAACTTTATACTAGATTGAATATCTTTCTTCTTCTACTTTGCAATTCAAATAATTTCACCTACATTTAATCTGCAATTATTTCTTTTAATTGTTCACTGCTTAATAAATTCAAGATCATTCTCTTTTGAATGTACATAACTAAAATATTCATATAACCTGTACAACAGGAAGCATTTGTTAGGTTTAGTGTTGTGATGTCCCAGTAATACAAAAAGATAGTCATATTTATATGCAATTTCCTTTTACTTCATGAAAAGAGGCTGCTTTAAAACCACAAATTAAAAGATCAGTCTTTGGGGAAGACAGTGATGCTTTAATTGCAAGACCAGACTCTAAGAAGACCACGTACAAAGACAGAAAAATGCAGGGTTCAAAGAAAACTGTCTTTGCTAAGTCCTAGCTGTTATTAAAGTAAGTGCCTGGAGCCTTAGATACTAATCTAGATATTGCAGCATGCAGAAATTTAACTGAATTGCACTCTAGCAATACCAAATATTGGCAGACACTAACTGGGGACATTTGTTTTATTACAAGCAACATTAGAACCCAGGTTTTATTTTTGTGCAGACAGTCTTATCTGCCAGAAAGAAGAGTGCCAATTCAGTTAGTAAGAATAATGGTTACATTTTGCAAAGAAATTTCCTTTAAAAAGTCATATGTAGTCATACCTTTTTTCCCTTGACTTCATTAATAATCAATACCATAAAAATATTCACATCTCTCAGGCTTTGAGTCATTTCCTTAGAGAAGCCAAATCCTTCCCAAGCCCATTCTGCAAATGGGAAGGATTTGATTGTACAGTTTGCCAAAACTGTAGCATCAAAATAAACCTGGCTTTCTTGGTTCGTACCTTCTTGCAGGTGCAAGCAGGTTGCTTGCTTAATTAAGTCAGGGGTCTGCAAAGGGCAGGTGATTCAAGCTAGCACTGCTTTTACTTTGTCTATAGGGGCATTCATTATATTTGAACATCAATTGGAAACTCAGAATTTGTACTTGTTTTTCAGGTGCTGCTGGGATAAAAATCTCAAGGGCTTATCATCTATGAATATCTCCAGGCACTGACAGTTAGCCAGCAGGACTTACCGGAAGGATGAAGAACAAAAGCAGGAGAAAAGTGCAGAAGACATTAATCTACAGAAAATCCCATGAGACAAGGTCAGTACATCAGTCATTGTCTGTCTGAGGTGAGAAATTCAATAAAGTCAGAGCCCTGTAAATCTCCTGATGAATCTTGGTAACATCTTTCATTTCAATAACAACTTTTATGGCTGGCAGAAGGTAAAACACTTTGTGATAAGCAGCTCTTGGAAAGTCCCAGACAACTGCAGTTGCCAGCTTCAAACTTAGAAGACATAGCTTGCTGCCTTGAAATGTCTACCAACATTTGGCAATTCAACAAGATTTTCACAGAAAAGTCCCAACTGTGCAGATTAATTTCTTAACATAAACTGCTTACTTGTATCACAACACTCTCGGGAGTCCCCCTCACATTTTGGGACAATTTTATTCTGTCATGTATGGCTGCATAGGTGAGGAGTAGCTACTCTTCCTTAATGCTATATGCAAAGGGCATAATATATTTCTGGACCATAAAATTTTTACTACTGCTCTCTTCCACCCAGAGCTCAGAAAGCCTGTGCTCCTCCAGTCTTGCCAAATCAAGAAATTCAACAAATGCTCCTTATCAGAAGTAGAATTTAAACAGTATAGTTCATTCCTAATCATTGTGATTGGTCTAATGGCGTTGAGAGTTTGGAACACCATAAACTGATCTAATTCTGTACTGAAGGAAAAAAAAAGTCAAAGGCTGCAAAATCCCAAAAATTTTAGATTGAACTTTTGATGGCAACCACTGTACAACCGCCTGTACTGTGGCCACATATTAAAAGCTCATAGAAGAGTCTAAAAATTAAGTTGAATTAATTCATTCTGTGATGTCCATAAATTAAATATATTTCTTTAAAATGAATGAATCCTATGACCAGAATAAACTCCTTTATGAGTTAATATACCACATGTTGTATCACACACAGTTTAAGCACCCTAATTTGTATCTTACATATAACAAGCAGCAACTGTTTAACTCTTTGTTTACAACCACAACTAAGTGGATGGAATGAACCAGCTTTAATTTACCTTATGCTCCAAATTGTGTGTCCATTTAACTTCAAGGTGCACAATGTGCAAGAATCTTGTTTCTGTCTGACTGCTTGCTTTCTTTTTTTTATTTTTGCCTTGAATCTTCCTTTTTTATGCTGAGCCATTCTAGAAGTAAATAAATACACTGAATAAAATTAATTTGACACAGAAAAACTTTAAAAGGTATCCTCAGGGAAATAAAAAAAATATGAAAGGTAAATATTTCATAAAAAAGCACTGAGATGAGACCTGCATGACCTTCAGACTCTCTCCTGTCACAAACACATCAAAACCTGTAATGTGACATTACCAAGGCAGGTAACAAGTTGTGACAAGCAGTTGGCAACTGTGCACGATATTATGCTATTCTAAAGCACCAGGCTATTTATATTCATCTTGTCATTACCCAGTCCAGCTCATTAGACTGTTTTGTCTGCAGATGAAAAACACAGATATAGCCATGGAATTGCATTAAACCCAGGCTTTCTAAATTGCAGCCCACTGTAACTACCAGAACCACCCCTCCAGAGTGCACTGATTTTAAGTGATTATTTAAAACCCAGCACAGAGAAGCCCAAAGTGGCTCTAAAGGGCCAGTTCTGGTACTGCAGAGGGTTCTACATACACAGGGCAAGGCTGGATGTCCAGAGGCAGGGATGGCCCTGGCAGCCTGATGACGGCAGGTCTGGTTAGTCCAGGCACAGAGCAGTGCAGCCTCTGGTGTCACACACACTGAGCATAATGTGTCCTCAGCTATGTGCACTCAGATTTATTTTTCACTTGATCTCAAGAGAGCTGGAGACTATTTAAAGAATTTTGAGCTATGTTATCACAGGGCATCAGCTGCTTCTAGTTCATCTTTATTTTGTGGGGGTTTATCCTCCTTAAAAACCAATATGCACATTCAAATGCTAGCATATGGCACTGGCTTGAAGAACAGATGCCCTTTTGGATCTCCAGTGGGTAAGGGTGACACACAAAATATTAAAAAGACCTTAAGAGAGGTTCAGGTCACCTGCGAAACACTTCATACTTCAACTTCTTTTTTTTTTTTTGGCACATCTTGGACTTTAGATAAAGCCTTTAAAAATCAAAACATGCCATAATCTTTACATTACAAACTTCTTCCAACTGGCAGCACTTGAAAGTATTATTTTTCCTTCCGTTTTTATTATTTTCCTTGCTTTCACTTTTTAATGGAATGCATAAATCCTTTAGTGTTTATGAAAGCCACCAGATCAGCAGCCCCAGAGACCCAAGTCTAATTAAATTGTTTTCAGAGTGTGTGGCTTCCTTTTCCCATTATATAAACAGAGGATGGCAACCATCCAAATTGCACCGAGGGTACCCATAACAGCCAACATCCACTTCCCACTGAAGCCATGGGTCTCAATCCCTTGTGCTTTCCATTTTCACTTTTCCCACACTAGCAGAGAAGGTAATTTTGTCATCAGAAGAGATTAGCCCCTTGGTTTGGGAAGTGCCCTTCAGCCCCGAGCTACAAAGTATAGCAGGTCCTGCTGTACCACAGGCAAAAACCTTCCTGTTTTTGTAACTTCCACAATAAAGAACAAAACACAACAAATCCTTCCTGTTCATGACTGTTGTTTATAATATTGAGGGTTTTCTCAAGCTTGTAACAGAGTATGCTGAGGTGACCCTTGCACTACTGTAACACTTTAGGATAAAGAAGAAAAAAGAAAAAAAGTGAGAACTTGTGCCTCACGTATGATGTGTTATCTCTGTGATGCTGCATTGAAATCTGCACAAAACAAAAGAACCCAGTCTCATATTCCCATTCCCCAGTGGAACCAGCAGCCTAAAGGAAAAACTAGAACTGAAGCATTGCTATAAATTGGTTTTTAGTACTCATAATGGCTTGTCACTCAAAATTCCCAAATGGCAGCAGAAATAATTTCCTGAGTTTGTATTTATAAACTAGTATCTCCAATCTGCACAGAAATACCTTGCTTGCTCTTACACTCCTGGTTTATGTATTGGTTTCTGGTTGAGATTCTGCAGCACTGCTACAACTGTGCACAGTACATCCCAAGCCTACTTTTTCATTTAAATGAGTCTGAGTGTCCCAAGAAAAAGGCTCAATACAACGAAGATTTAACTACCAGTGAAATAGGGAATTATTATAGATGCAATTAGAACAAAGAGTCAGTATGTCAGTGCATTTATATCCATATTTACAAATACAACAGACAATGTTCATGCTAAAATACTCAGATAAACATCTTGGGACAGCATTTATTTTAGCAGTACACCTCATACATGGCTGATCCAGCCAACCTAAAAGGGCTACACCACCTCATAAGAAGAGCTAATGTCTAACATGACACACAACAAAATATTGACTCAGCACGTGCAGAGAAGAAAAATCAAGCTTTTTTTTGCTTGCTAAAAGACATAGCTTAAAACTGACCAACCTCACTCATGTAATTAACTCTATTGATTTCAGGAGATTTAAGCTGACAAACCTTTAAAGTGGAGTTGATCTCATCTGACTGTAAACACTTCCAAAGTGGATATCTACATGTGGGTGAGTCAGCTTAAGCTCCTTTTACAGCAGGGATCTGCATGTGGGTTATTAAGCTTCAGTCTCTCTGCTGTTTGTGGAGAAAAGCAGGTGCTTTTGTGGAGAAATGTAAAGGCTTCCTGACTGGGTTGAGTTAAGCCTCTTCCTTTACAGGGTGTCCTGACAAACTTTCCATCAGCTAAATCCTTCCCCCACTCTCTATAATGATCACATAAAGGAAAGGAAGTGAAAACCAGAGTGCTGCTCAAGGTTTAAGGCAAAACAATTAATACAGTGCAGAGTCCTTTTCTATTATGAACAAAGAAATATCTCTGAGCAGGAAGAAACATAAGCAGAGCTCACACCAGACCTATGAACAGCTTTTTTAAAAGTATCCACTTTGTGCATAGTTATGCTCCTTTGCACTCCGCAGAAGAAAGACTGTTGCTGCTTCAGAAGAGTTCCTGTAAAGCACTGATTTAAAACGAGCACTTTTAAATTATCATGCAAGATAGTTACCCAAGTGAAACAAAATATTTAAATGTTAGTGAGACACAAAGTCACCTAAACTGCCAATCAAAATGGTATTAGAATTAATTTGAAACAGTTACATTTAAAAATACACTTCCTTTAAAATTAAGCTCTTGGTTTTTCTTTTTTTGTTTCTTTGAAAACAAATTATTTTTTATTATTTCTATGACTTTTTCCCATCTTCTATGCTTTCCTGCAAAATCCAGTCATTTAGGGTAGCATTCAGCAGACTTGCACAAGGAATTAACAAAAGGCCCAAAAGTACATTTAATTGCCACTGCAATATTATTACAAAACTTTGCAGTAATGCAGGTTTCAGTCTCACAGAAACTTCCAGGAAGAAAAGCAGAGACTGCAGAGGAACAGGAAACCCTCTGCAACACTGGGATTTCTTGCCTTCCTCTTTCTGGATAACACCATAAGACATAGAAAGAGAGAGAATTACTCAGTTTGCCTACTGATCTTCTCAATTCAACACTTGCCTACAGCAGCAAATGCTCAGGAACCTCACACACATGAGCAGTAGAGGGGGAAATGTTAAATGCATGTCATGCCCAGAACATCACTCTATGCTCTGTTCCAGGCCACAAACCATGACCTTACCACATGCATTCAAGGCAGAAGAGGTTCAATTCAAAAGCCAATTCCAGGCTAAGCATACCTTTTAAAATAAATCCTGCCCTTCATCGAGTCAAAGAAAGAAGCAGACTTCTGGCTAAGTTTGTGGATTTGGTGTGGGTTTATGTTTTCCCTTAAGTTGTGATCAACTGAAAAACCTCAGGCAGAATTCTAAAAGTTATCACAGTAAAACTATTGAATCAGTAAGTGTACTAGGAAGAAAGCAAGCTTCTAATATAAGTTTTCCTCTGTTTTGGTGTACAAATACATTTGTGTGGGAGTTTTGTTTCCCCTTTCTTCCTCTCAGCTGCACAAGTAAATAAAGACATAGAAAAGCTGCACGAAAATTCTCTCTCAAGATGGTTATTTCATAAAAATGTTTTTCAAAGTTTACCTTGGACTTCTTTTGCAAGGGAATAAATACATTTTTCCCAATGTGAATAACTAACATTTGCCCTCTCCATCTCAACTGGCACACAGGGATAAGCTGAACTCATCAATTTAACTGCCATAATAAATTTTAATGTTCTGCACACATATATTCTTACTCATATATTACTGAGGGAAAACAAAACAAAAGAAAAACTTGTAAGAAGAAAATACTACATGTTCATAACAATCTGGAATGCACAGAATAAACCAATCAGGCTTTTCTGTACTCATAAAAACCCAACAGTAACTGCTCCAGCCATAACTTTAAAAAAATTAGTCAAGGGACAGGCTACAGATTGGTCTGGAAAAACAACAGGGTCAGAGTGGAATTAATTTCTATCAAAATGCATAGTGGAGCAGATTATCCTTGTGTCACTCATGCTGACTATGGCTTTATTGACCAAGCCAGTAGGATTGCAGGAGTCATTAGGATTAAGGAAAGAGGAAAGTACTATGCAGTTCAGAAAATAAAATATTTTGTCTGGAAAACTTCCAGCTCCAATACAAGGGAAAAAAAATTAAGTAACTTTTAGAAGGCAATTGTGCACAGTGGGATGTTAATCTAATGTAGCAAACATTCTCAAGATGAGAAAAATCAAACTGGCAAATCTGGGATGCTTCTATTCTGGAGAGTCATTATGGGAAAATTTATGTGTGGAAGAAGAAATGGATGTACAGAATGCTCATTTCCATTAATTAAACTCCTGTCTCAGCAAAGCCTGTTTATTAAAGTTCCTGAGCACCTAAAGCTCAGTGAAACTTAGGGATAGGCAACTCGCCTTGGAATTCTCTTTCTGAACTGTGCAGAAGCGCTTCTGGAGTAAATCTGCAGAACAAAGAGCTGACCCCCCTGACTTTGTTTGTTCCTTAAGGCATACAATAAAGGAAAGTGTTCAAGGCACTGAGGCCATTAGCACAAGCTTAACGAAATTAAGATATTAACAGAGTAAATGGCAACCCAGCTCTTCTATAGGCTGTACTGCAGTTCTGAGTAAACACCATCTTAGCCAAGCAAGGGCGCATGGGTCAGTGTTTCAGGGCTTTCAGAGGCAATGCGAGGAAGGGAAGAGGTTTTGCTTTTAAACACACATTAGAAACGGGAGATTCCTGGAGAGAGATGTATTAATAATTAAACAGAGTTTCTGGGTTGCAAAACCAATCAATACTATACATTAAAATCAGATGTTCCTTAAAAAATTAGCAAACATGGGGTTTCAGAGGTTTTGTATTCACTCATAAGAATTTCTATTTATGTTCCTCATAGCTGTCATTGCTCTCTCAAATTAATGTTAAACCCAAGAATTTTGAATTGCAGGTCCTTACAGTGTTGTGTTTAAAGCTTGAAGTAATTTACAAAATATTCGTAGTCACTTAGCAGAATTGTCTTTATGGTTCTTCTAGTAAAAGATTTAAATGATTACATCGGTTTGGGGTTTGATTTGAGGTTTGGTTTGGTTGTTTGGGGGTTTTTTTGTAATCTAGGTGTAAAGAATTTCATGAAAGCAAAATTTTTTAAAAAAAGACAATTGCCTTCTGTCAACAGAAGAACTGCTAGGCAGCTCTTACTAAGGCATGAATAAAAATGGGTTTTATTGTGAAAGCATCAGCTCACCACAATGAACAGGAATTCTTCTTTATGTATAGTACTACTACAGTTCTTAATGGCTTTGCTGCCTCTAAAATGAATTTTCAGATTTCATTTGGGGAAGTTCTCCTAACAAGGTATAAAACACTTGCTACAGCACTAAATTACATTACAGAAAAACACAGAAAATATGTGCTTTACAAAGCAACCATGCTGTAGACACCAAATGAAATAAGATCTTTTTACAAGTTTCAGTCATTGTCAAGACAATTCATAACTCTACAAAAGCCCACTAGCTGAAATTTTGCCAAGGTACTCCGAAGTGCAGAGCTGACAGTACCAAAAACTGGTGGGCAATCAGAGTTTCCCTTGCTAGACCAAACTGCAATTTTATTTTTTTTTCCTGAATAGGACATGGTAACCCTGCAAATGTGCCTGCTCTGACAAATTGAAATAGCACACAATTTAAAAAAGGTGGATTGAAACCACTTCTGAACCATAAAAATCTGTTCCCAAGAAGAAACACGGCGCCCTCCTTGCACATCTTTATTTCTTCTTTACGAATTTAAAAGTATAAGGTAGTGTTCCTTGTGCAGTGCAAAGCAAGAAAAGAAACTTCATCCAAACTAGTGACAAAAACAAGCACCACAAGAGCCCCAGTCCTAATGTGTACAAAACTGTCACAAGGTCACTTGGCATCTTACCAAAGCAGGTAGCATATAAATTGAGCCTAAAGAAGCAGAGATAGGTATGTCCTCTGACAAGGAAGATTCCCAAACAAAAACAGAAAAAGAATTTCCATTATGGAAGAAAAAAATGCACTTATTAAAAATGTAACAACATTTATCTTTCTCCTGCAAACATTCTTCTAGCCATTCTGCTTTTTGCGGAGGGCCCCAAACAATGTCAAGTTTCTGTGCTTTCTTTCAGAAAAGTATTCATACATAGGCCAATTACAATATATCCCAAAAACCATGTGCCATGCAAATATAGTGACTGATTGAATTTGACAAGCCTCCTTCTAGAAGAGTAAACACTGAAGCTTTTGTTTAGGGGTATTAATCAGCTCAGCAAGCTCAACGTGACACCTGTGCCAGAATGAAAGAAAACTCATCCCCACCTGCTGGTGGAACAGCCACCAGTAATAGCCAAAGGAGGCAGGGCGACCAACTGAAAGAATTACTCTGGATCCCAGCTATTCCAACAGGCAGGCTCTCAGCAGACACTCATCTTGCCTGTAACTGATCATTCCATTAACAGTAATGATCCTGGCTCCAGTGGCTGTGGAGGTCCAAAGGGAAATCTGGGAGAGCTTTCTGCAAACTAAGAACTGTAAATCCAGATAGATGTTATAATTCCCCTCCAGACTGGCTCAGGAGCCTGTGTGTGCACCTTAATATGGAGTGAAGACAGTGCTCACTACACTGAGAATATCTCAGGTTTTGTAAAACAGACTTAAATTTAAGAATAATTAGAAAACATAGATGTCAGGGAGTAGTACACTGAAATTCTTAACTGCAGCTTGGCCATCAGCAAGTTTTACTGACATCGCTACCTTCCTCTGCTCAGTGGCAAAGAACATTACTGAAGGTTTGTTTTCAAGTTCAGGCTCTTGTAGAAGGACAAGTGATCATGTAAAAATCAACTGCCTAACTTAACTGGTGAAGTCAGTGCTCTGAAGAATGCCAAAATACCACCCCCTGCTGAAAAATGCTAACTTCTTACAGGAGGATACCACACGTGCTGAGCAAACAGGAAAACCTTCAGATAGTGACAGAAATTATCCTCCATGAGTTCAAACACTGAAAACTTCATCTGTCCTGTTGGGATGGGGTATGTTTAGACATTTCCAAGCTTGTAATAATTAAGCCCAAAACTTGTTAAAAGCACAGCCCTTCCCACTGACTGACGTTCCCAAGCTCTGCAAGTGTGCATGTGAAACCTGGCAACTTTCCATCCAGTTTTCACTTATTTTTTTCATTCTCTGATCTTTGCAAATGGGACAGCAGGTTCCTGAAACTGAGAGTGAAGCAGCGCAGAGCCAGCTCCATGTTTCACTGTCCTAATCCCAGAGATGCTGAATCCAAACGGCATTTCCTACTGACAACCTTTGAAAGCCCATGTGATCCCATTGAGCTGAGCAAAATGGACAGTCAGCTCAGATCATCTTCTGCACAATATCTGGAAATAGCAAAGTACACTTTCTGTCTCATTTACTAATGCTGCTTCTAATTTTGCTGCGTCCCAGTTTCTCGTCCATCCGCAATCAGAATTCAGTTTAGCTGATGAGAAAGCAAACGTGCCGCAGTACACACCAGGATCTTGCAGTTACATTAGGAGAATCAATAATCCCATTTCTTTTCAGGAATCCTTCCCAAAAGCTTAGAAAGGGCCTAGGACATGATTAGATAAAATAGATCACTGAGTACATGAGCAGATAATGGCAGTTTTCCTTTGGACTGAGTTCTGGGGTTAATTCAAGCACTTTTGAAAATTTTGCAATGTATAGGAAATTACTGGGAGCATGTGAGTGTTCTTTCTGATGCACGCTGTCTGACAGTAAATACTAACAAATGCAGCTTTTCAATTGGCACAAGCAAGTACCTGCAGAGTCTCCATCTATTACCTGGAGGAGACTTATATTGATATAGCTATTTCCAAGATTTTTAACCTCTGATTACATCAATTTGACTGCTAGATTCCAAAGTTACTAGAAAAGTAGACTGATTGATTTCTTAATAATTCAGACTCAGAAATAAAAAGTAGAAAGTTTATGAGTTAACCCAGTAGGTATCTGATTCCTCCTTTTAATGCCAACGTTACTGGTAATAATTTTAAGCAATTACATAATAACCAAAATGTATTGTGTGAATTCCTCAGAATTTCTATTAGCTAGTGTTTTACCTCCAGTTCCCTGTGGGAAAATTCTGAGGTATGCCTCAAGCAATTTATTTTTTTCTTTGGAAAGGTAACATATGTTAAAGGAGATTAAGCAGTGGAGACTCCAAAGCCACTTGCGGGAAAAAACCCTCAAAACACATCTAAGAGACCTATAGAAATGGACTTACTAGTTTTTAAAAAACATCTTACTGAAATTCTGCTCCTCTGACAGCCATGTGTTTTGCCATCATTTCTAATTTGAAGGTTTTTAGTCAAACTGATTTGACTGCACTTTCTGTGTCACAAAAAAGGCAGCGCCTAAAACATATCAGGACAATCAAGGGCCAATTTAAAACAATATATCAACAAACAAACAAACTCATTCAAGAAGCTGCATACACTGAACAACCAGAAACAACTTGCACCCAGACCTTGGAGCCTTTGTTACAAGTCTATATGGGGCTCCAAGACCGAGGCATCCAAAGAATGGGATTCTTCAGGAAGTAGAAGGGAAGCATGGTGGACAACTGGCCGCTTCCAGATCTCTGGAAAACAAGTTCTAACAAGAACATAAGGAGACTGACCTTACCTTCAGTGGTTTTTTAGTAAAGCAGATCAAGTTGATACAGAAAAATTAATTTCCCTTCCCCCTTACACTATTTTGCATTATAGGTACTCATTGAAATTTGTCTGATTACAGAGTTTAGCATAGCCCTTCTTAGCAGTGACTTCATTTTCAAAAATCACTTTGAAACAGATAGGCAGCACAGGAAGTCCTGCACATTTATAACAGACATCTCATGGCCTAACTTATCTTTTCCTAACTACTTTTATGTACATGTTCCCAAAGTCCACCAACTGCAAACCCCTAACTTATTACAACACGGGTGCACAAGGTTTAAATTGTAAAGTTAATATGGGAGGAACCACTCCTAGAAAACAAAAGATAATTAATGAAGTTAATTAAAGGGCCAAAAAGAGGGGGGAAATGGGAAAAGGTCATCATGCTCCTCATGGGCCTTAAGCACATCCTGCCACATGGCACTTCTGCTGTGGTTTAAACTATTTAAATTTTCAACTAAATTCTGGTTGCTTGACTGCAACCTCCTTTGTATCTCTAGCCAACCCATTTTAGTTCACATTTTGGGTTTGGAGCTGCAAAGGCAAGTTAAAACAAAAACACTGCTAGACATCAGGTGACTTGAAAACACATATCCTGCTCAGTGCTGGGAAAAGGAATGTGGCCAAAACACCATGCTCAGGTCTCAAGTATCAATCACAACAAGTTACCTGCAGGAATATTACGTTTCTCCACTTAAGGGGGGGTTGGCAGTGGGGGTGTGCAAGATTTCCCTTTAAGAAACAGGGACTGAAAGATGAGAAATGTAAATGTGTAAATTCCTTCAGTCAGGGCCTTCTACTCCCAGTGTTACTCCTGCTGTCTGAGATGACTTGGGGGAATTGCATTTTTATTTTTATTTTTTTCTTCTAAAAGACACAGATTTCTTTCCAATTAAATAAACAGGACTTTTTGAGTTTATTTTAACAGCAGTGAAAAGGGGATCTTGTGTTGAATTGGCCCTTCTAGGTAAATTGCTTGAATAAATCCTGCTTGTTGGATGGTAATTGAATGAGCATGGGGAATTTTGACAGTTCCAGGTGTCAAGAAGTTGGGGGAAAATAACATCTGTTCTCAACAAATAGCAGAAAGGCAAATTCAAAGTCACTCTTAATAAATGTGTAGCATAACTATTGAACAGAAAGTAAAAGAGATACATTAAATTTTTTTTAAAGTAAAATTGTGCTTTTTTCTTAGCTAAATGTAGCAAAGCTAAACTGCTACATCCTACACTATTGTTTTATCATTTTTTTTCCTGCCATACCTTGCACTGTCACAAGCTGTCATTGTGGCCAAACCACTCCCATTCTCTGCACCATATTCATTGTGAAAACAGCCAGACAGTGCCATGGCACACACTGACACACAGGAAAAGCCTGGCTGGCTGGCTGCTAGCTCAGCACGAGTTTTAAAAATAGACAGGCAGCAGAGAACACATTATTTAATATTTACCATTGCCTGTAGCTTGACACAGTATTTTATATCACCCCTATAATAATTACATTATCTTTTACACTTGTGAACAGTTTGATTCTTCTTTCCCTCCCTCATCTTTACGCTTCAGACGCAGAGGCTTACACGGTGATAAGAAAAAAGTAACTGCACAGATGTGAGGCAAGGAAGAACCACCCTGCCTGATCCCAGCCTGGCCTGGGGTAATCCAGGGCAGAACTCTGGGGCAGCAGAGGGGAAGGAGAAAGTGAACCCCTGCTTTTTATACTGCTCTGCACTGATCATTCTGCTCCCTCCCAAGCCCCACAACTCCTCAGATGTGTGAGCTACAGTAGCATGGCCATGACAGCAATTTATGTGAGTCCGACAGAGATAAGACTTCAGAGCAAGAACTTTTGAGTACTATCACACTGACTGAGAACTCAAACCAGGGGCTCTCTGTTACATTCTTTCTGTGGGAAGAATACAGACTAAAAAAAAATTAAGATTTAACAGGATCTTAAGGTTTTTAATGCAAGGAAAAATCTTATGACAGGACAGCCGCTCCCAGGACTTCCTGGTTCTCACTTTCAAATAAAAACCTTGTAGTTTTTGGGGGTTTTTTTAGTAACAGAGAGGGTGTAAATGCACAGTGCATACAGAGATGACTTTACTGCTTAAAAGTTTGTCTTAACTGGACAGTTCAAATGAAAATCCAGTTGCTGGAGAAGCAAATATCCAGAACTATCTTCCATTGAATCTGTACTGACACACACAACATTGAACAACTCTTCCTCTCTGTTCCTTCTTTCCCTAAGGCAGATAAACAAATTTTTTAAGGAAGTTACGTGGCATTCTTACCTGGCAAAACCAGCCACAAAGCCAGGTTAAATGCACAGGCTTTTTCCTTAATCTGCCAAGAAACATTCCCTGCAGTTGACCCACCACTTCAAACATACCGAGTTCTTATTCCTCTAAGCATGTTCTCAACTTCAGGACAGCCACTCCCAGCCCAAAAGCTGCTCACGCAAAAGTCTTTGTAAAAAGACTGTGATCAGAAAGTAATTAGTGAGTAGAACTAAGCATAATCAAATAAATATCTCTCTCTATGACCACCCCAGTTTTATATTTACCACCTCATTGTTTTAGCAAAACCTGGGGCTTGGGGATTATAACCTACACTTAAACCCACAGAGTTAGTGACTACAATCAGGATATTTCCCTGATGACAGCCCCACAGGGGGTGCTTTGGGCTGAGTGGCTTATCCATCAATCCCTAAGGGACACAGGTGGCAAACACACAGCCACGTGGGACAGTGTTTGTGATGACACTTTTGCACCACATCACCTCGTACCTCTGCTTTTTGCCACAGTCAACATCTCTCTCCCCACAGTGTGAAGACAATACCGGTATTTCACCAGGTATTGCAATCTTTTGCCAGACTATAACAGAAGCTTTTGTTTTCCTCTTCATCTCAGAACACAAACAGAAACAGTCTTTGAAATATATTTAGACTAAACTTTTTTTTAAAATGTTAATTTTCAGGAATGTTGCCAATCCACTTTTAACAGATGGTTTGCTATTTAATGTCTCTAGGCAGGCAGAAAAGCTTTAATCAATAGAATCAAAAGAAATGTTGAGAAACTACGTGCAATTTTACAAAATCAAAGGCATTTCCTACATACTGTCAAGTAGACAAAAACATATTGACATGTTGTTACTGCAAGGAGCTAAGGAATGTTTCCCCCATTACAACACTGAATTTCTTTTTACGTGTTTTCAAGTCTGAAGGTTTCCTCATAACAAGAAATTTTACTCCGTTATAAATTTAGAAATTCTCCAGGAGCAGCTTAATTAAGAAAAAATGGATCCAAGACTGAGCAATTAAAAACCTACCCTCAGGAGCTGGCAGTTGCCACATAAAAAGCTTTACCTCTGCTTGCTTCTTCAAATAAGAAATCAATAGTGTGGCTCCCAATTCACTTTGGGGCCCAGTATTCCACCTACATCTGCAATCATGCAGGAAAAGAGGCAAAATGGGCAGGGATCAGTTTAGCCACCAGCTATTACACAGTTACTGCAGAGAGCACTGACAATTGTCTGAAAATCTGGCACTCCCTTTCTACCTTCAGCACAAAACATATGGATCCTCGGTTTAACCATTAAAAACATACATACATTTATACAGAGACGTCACATAGAAAATAATTTATATAGAAAATAATTTATATATATTAAATATTTGCATATTCATTTGCATGCAAAATTTTGTCTCAGCACTTAAATGAGAGTAGTAGAATGAGCACTGTGAGGTGCTTTTAACAAATTTTCTATCTTTTTATGTAAGGAACACATAAGTTGTGCTGAAAACTCACGTGTGTTGATAGAATTGCACTTATAGGAAGCATAACAATAAATCAGTGAGATTTAAATGTTTCTATACCAGTCACATTCCTGTTACAAAGTGACATTCAGCAAGTGGGAATGATGTATCCAAACATAAGTCTTCAGTTGGCATTTTGCTACAGCTTTTTCTGGTCTGGCTGATTTTAGTGCCTAAATTCACCAGTCTTCTTGGCATTGTGTACAGCTTACCGCATCCCTTTGGAACTTGTGTTTGTTTCAGGTTTTTTTTAATTGTTGATTTATTTGTTTTATGTCTAACAGTTTTAAATTAATTTTAAACTTGTGCAGCTTTACAGCCATGTGAAAATATAAGCTAAACAGAAGCTTGGAATGCCTCATTCAGTTACATCTAAGTTCAATGATGTCATAATCCTTTATGGCTGACATCATGTTGTAAAGTCACAGAGGACTAATTCTGAAAAACCAGATTCAAAACAACACCACACAATTATAATATTGGAGACCAACAGCGCCGCCATTTTGGTTCCAGACCCAGAATTTTCCTTACGGAAGTCTGGCTGTACGCAAACAAAAATACTACTTGTTTCATTAAAGGTGCTACACATGTTTTAAAAGATCCATGTAAACTAAATCAAATAGACTTAAGTCTTCAATTTTTGAATGCTAGCTTTGGGAATTAACAAGGAAATATTTATAGCAATCTACTAGATGTGAAACTGGTTTTGAGAGTGACAGGAAAGTAAAAGGCTTTCAGCAGAGAATCAAAAATGGTGCATCACTTCTTTCAACTCCATGGAAACTCACTAGCATCAGTTTCACCACTTTCAGTAACACCAGTGGAAACTCCATAATTTCCACTTAATGACTGCAATTTCATATTAACCAAAAAAGGATAAAACATTCAGGTATTCTTGCGCAGCCTGTAGCTTTTCCTGTACTTTTCTCCTCCTTGACTCTCCTCGTCCTCACAACTGTTAAATATGAAATGAACACGTCTTCTAATCAGAAATTCCACAGAAATTACAGCATACTACTCCCACACCCTTCGCTTGAGCAACTTAAAATATTCCTGTTAGCACAAGTAAAAGAGGGAAAGGCTGGCATAATACGATCATTCCACATACAGCTAGTAAAATTATAAATACCTCAGAGAAAGACAAATATATAGAACAAAGTGATTTTTAAAATTATCTGTGCTCAGTTCTGTGAGGCCTTTTTATTCTGTGCACAGAGAAATCCCAAAAGATGTTTTCCCTAACCATAATTTCATTGCAATGATAATCCTGTAATGGATGAGTACAGACTCACTGAGTCTGCAGTGCTTGAAAAGTTTATCTGACAGTTTTACCTCCAGCATGCCAAATCTTCTTGCAAAGCCTCTGGCAAGTCAAGACTTGACGCAGAAAGAAAAGCTTCAAAGGGATTTGAATCCACCATGAAAGCAGGGACAGGTAATTCTCTGCATTAGTTGGATGATTCATGAAAGAGATCTTTAGCTAGATTCAGATTACATATGAGCAAGTAACACAGTCTAAAAATCTATATTATCTCCCTAAAATGAAGACTGGAATGATAATTTATCTATGAAGAAAAAAAACCCAGAAATACTATCTTTTTCTTATACTCTTCAGAAAGCTGCTTATAGAAATCCTATTTTCTCAGAGATCACCTGTGACAGCTCTAATAAAAGGAAAATTCAAACATTCACACTTAAAATATGGGGCTTGATTTAGGGGAGGGGAAATGTCAAACCCAAAACTACAACAGGGTTTCCACACCCCTACTGACACTACTAACGCAAGGTCACTTAGCTCATAAACTTTCAGCATACAAGCAGAGATTTAGACAATTATGTGGTATTTAAGATGTGCTAATTAAAACATGCATGTTGGGAGAGGTATCTACTCTCCTACTTCATGGCTCATGTCAGTCTCAAATTTGTCAGTGGACAACAGATATGGCTACTGCACCACAACATTTGGCTGCTGCAGGACTCACACACTCTCTGGGCTCTTCCTGGGGGGAGAAGGAATCTTGTGTCTGATTCTTCTGAGCAGCTCCAGCAGCCAATGAAACCTGCCACCAACAGTCTGTAAAAATGTGGCCATATCAGCTCTCTCTATCCCTCTCCTCTGCCCTGCTCCTGCAGACCTCATCCATGGAAATGAGGATCTCCAAGTCAGGGGTTCCGCTGCACATTCGTACGGCACTGATCACAAGACAGCTGGGATTCCAGCCAGCTGCCACAGCACTGTTGTCATAGAAATAACACATTTTAAAAATCATACAGTTTAAGATGCAAATAGAGTAAGAATCCATCACAGACTTGAGAAGACACAGTCTGGCATTTTAAGGGCAGAGCACTTCAAGGTAGCAGCTTGGACCTTCCACCTTCATATTCCAAACCAGAAATGAGAATATTCTCATCTGTTAATTTTCAAAGCGAAGTAAAGCAGATACTGGAGAACTGTGATAATTATCATTAGGGTTTCAGTTCCTAAACATCTCTGCCTTTCCCTCAGAAAACCGAGGATATCATGTTAAAAATAGCACCGTAGGTATGAAACACCAGTTGAGCAGAGAAAAGAAAAAACAGAAACAATGTTGTTGCACAGAGAACATCTGCATTGCACAACTGTAGAATAGATTTAGGTGTAGATAACAGCAGCATGAAGTCAAAGCATTAAGTTTCACATACCTGAGAATTTCAGTGTCTATCCAGTGCGTCTTTCCACACTGTCCCACTAACAGTTTGTTACTGAGCTGTTTATCAAGTTGCTGAAATGAAGGAGCCCAGAAGTTTCTAAAGAGTCTGTAGAGCCTCTTTAGCACTGGAAGGCCAAGGGCAGCACACAAAGATACGTCCGGAGATAATAAAAAGGAAAATAATACAGAAGATGAATGAAAAAGGATTTTCCTCTGAGGAATGAAGTCAGTTTTCACAACATGAAGTTAGTTTTCACTTTTGTGTTAGACAGAAATTAAACTTTATTAGTTTTATTAATTGTGAACCAGTAAATTACTTCACTGCTCTGGACTCAGGGACAATCCCAAGACACCCAAGAGCCCAGTCTCTGATACCCAGGCCAAGAGTGGCTGACAACAAAATCTTACGGCTGCAAGAAACAAGGACAACCATTTACCAGCTAGAGAGGATTCATGTCCCATTCTGTCCCTTTCCACACTCCGTGTATTAATAGTTGATGATCAAGTTCCTGGGCTGTTCCACTGACAACCAAGTATTCCCCATCATCCTCAGGAGGCAGCTAAGCCATCTTCACAACTGCCACTGCTGTCTAAAGATTTGAGCCCAGTGTTTACTTTTTTAAATCACCATAGATTTCCTTTGCACAATATGTCTCTAACATTCGGATGGATAATATCAGCTCATCCCATCACTGCACAGCTTATGTACACTTTCACAGTGTAACACTGATGACAAGACCTTTCTGCTGAACACAGAATTAAAGTCAACTGCTTCTGTGCCTTGCCACAGGCAAGGGAGCAATGTTATGTGGAGAGAGGCAAAAAGTGTCTCACATGATGCCCTGAGAGAGAGAGATTTCAGGACCAGGCTGATCTCGCACGTTACGCACAATTCCCAGCAGCTGTACCCAGGTCTTGCTTCATATATCTATTCAGATATATTTACCTCTACTTTGGTCATACAGATAAAAATTTCTCCGTAGTACTTCAACAGGCACAACAAGATGGCAGAAAATACCTCAGCTGGAACCCCTGCACAGCTGCAGGCTACTTGTGCCAACCTGAACAACATTCCCCAAAGTGACACCTGAGTGGCACAAATGAAGCTCTGAGTGCAGAACCCCAAGCAGAGCAGCTGTTTCCGTCTCTGCTCAGCCCAAACATCATCTGCTCAAACACTGCCCTAAAAATCCCCCTCCTTCCACTGATGCTATGCCATTATGCAGAGATAACAAATGTCAACAAAAATGAACTTTTTCAGAGGAAAAGGCAAACTTTTCTAGCTTAGCAATGAGAGAACTTATGGAGGGCATGGAAGTCAAAGCTCCGCTCCCGATTCAATTTTTTTTAACCTTCTGCTGAAGTCTTTCATGTGAAATACAGAAATTGTCTTGATTGAAGGAAACAGAATCCAGGTCAATTCCCTTCCCAACTACAAAGCTATCATTCACTCTCAGTCTGTAGCCAAATAAAACTTTTCTTGTTTCTGTGAAAAGAAACAATCTCAAACAAATCTGGCATGCCATTCCCATTGTATAAACCTAGAGAAACAGAGCAATCTAGATAAACAATCAGGAAAATGGGAAATAAAAAAAAAAGAAAACTCATTCTGAAGAAAACAACTTTAATCATGAAAGGAATCATTGAACATCCAGTAATGAAATCCAGTTACCTAAATAAGGCCACTCCTCAGTTTTGGCCACTGTATCCTAACCCCAGTGACATAAATGCCCGGTGGAAGAGCCACCAAGAATAAAATTAGAAGGGAGCTAAAGACATTAAAAGCACAAGAAAGTTAATTTTAGTAATAGTAATAATACACTATCAAGTTGTAGTCAACATAATCAACAACATTAAGTCTTCACTAGATTGTCCTTGAAATACCTACACCTCCAGTATAGCTTGAAAATTTACAGCAAATTAAGTCTTCCAGTTGAAATAACTATATTAAGGTCTCTTTAGTGCACTCATCCCTAAGGATGGAAGAACATGAAAGTTAAATTCCAATTAATCTGCTCTGACATACAGCCATCTAGAATGACTTGAGAAGTCACAGCCTAAAGAGAAAAAATAATGGGATTAATCCTGCCTGTCTTACATATGCAAGTAGCTCTTCCATTGCAATTAGCTACGTTGGGACAGCGCATCTCTCTGCTTGTACACAGACAGGGAATATGGAGCCCTCTGCAGTGGGGCAAGGGCTGAGTCTTCCCAGGACTGCTGCCTAGTGCTCACTTGTTTCTCAGCAGAATAAATACACTGCAGTGAGTGATAAACATGCCTAATTGCTTTTGAGCTCGAGGGAAATAAGCTGGAGGGATTTAGCAATTAATTATTCCCAAAAGGAAAGTACCTCAGAAGTACAGGGCATGGTGGAGTGGCCATTTGAGTCTTAGTGAGTTGACTTTATGGAACCCAGTCAGGGTTAGTTAGCCAGGCTGCAAAAGACAGCAGACATTCTTCTTTGTGTTTGAGATCAAGAAATAAAGGGCAGATAAGAAACACAACATTTACCTACTTAAACCTCTCTCAGACTAAAATTAAGAATGTGGGTTGACCTAGTTCCCAAGCTCAAAACATGCAGTTTCTGAAAGCAAATCATTTCACCCTAACACCTGACCTCACAGGGACACAGGGTGAATCACACACTGGAGACCTCTCCCTCCCCCAGCTGACCACAGAGGGTGATCAGATATCCAACTGTGGGATAACTAATATTAGCTCAAGGAAAGCCACACAGCAAATCATTCTAAGCAGCAGAATGAAAGATAATGTAAACAACTCTTCTCTCACAAATTTTCCCAAGTCCACACAGTGCCTGATATTCCACTGACAAGAACAGATGCAGCAGCTTGCAACGATGGAGGACCAAAGTCCTAGTAGGACACAGATATCTTAGAACCATGCATTGACCTTATCTAAGAATTCATCTAGTCCAGAAATGAACTGTGTGTTACAACTTCAATTTAGCTCTAGTCTGTCTTAACTGCATGTAATTTAGTAATTCTGTTAAGGTCCAAGGGGTTGGGAGGAAGAACGGAGCAGGAGGAAGGAAGCAAGTTCATGTCACAGACTTCATAATCTATGATCTTTTTAAGATAATTCTAGAACATAAACATCATATGATTAAAACTAGGAAGGTTGAAAAATGCTAAAATGACATTGCATAATAAGACAGACACAGTGATGTGCAGAGGTGTTTTGAGTGATACTGCTTTAATCATAGCTTAGCTTTTCAAGGAAAATGAAACAATGAACTAGGATGGCCTAAAGTGAGGCTGCAGAAAACAACACATTGCTTCCTTTTTGCTAGTGTTTTTCACTTTGTCACTGATACAAACTATGTATCAGATTAAGAGCAGCCTGCCCACTCACCTTATCTTCCAATTGCACACACAACTTAAGGCAACTTTCTGGTGCCAGAGACAATGTATGATGCATTATTACAATGAACAATATCTTGTGATCTGTCTGAAGCACTCTTGCATTGATTTTAATAACACGAGAGTGTTTGGGGGGTTTTGAGCCATTTTGGAGCTTGTGAACTCAACTGAACAAAGTTTTTTATCTCATTTTAAAGTTGTTAACCTCAGCCCTCTAAAGTACTCTTTCTGGGAATAAAGCTCAGTACTACCAGACAGTCCATGTGCCACACACCTTTGTCAGGCATGAAAATGGCTGCATTTCTCATCAAGCTATCCATCTGGTCTTTTACTGAGTTTCTTGCATACACATAAACATATACACACAATTAATCTCAAAAAAGACACCATCCTGTTTGCAAACTCAGAAGGAGGTGGGAACAAAAAGTTTTTCTCAGTGGGCTGCCTGCTAGCATGGAGCATATGCCTCCTACTGAAGATTTGGGCTGGGGGGGAGGTGAATCTCCTTGGTACTGGCTGGGGAGCACTCAGATGTAATTAACACCACAATCAGCACAGCACACTGTCACAGAGAATCACGCAGGTCATCATCATTGCAAAAAAGGTAAAGTCATTTGACCAAAACCATCTTGTGAGCTGTGTCTGGCCACAAGCCAAGAATTCAGGATTCTGAGGCTTCAGTCAGCTCGAGTTTCAGCATCAAGCCTTAGTTCCACAAGATTCTTCTTTCTGTGGCCTAGGATTTCCTTGTCCCTACTGCTCTTTCCAACACAAGGCAAGCAAGCTTTGGTTCCATCTGAACCTCCCTCATCTGGAAATCACTTTTCAGTCTGATATGTTTCCTGCCGTGAAAATGTCTTTTTTTAAATACATACTTTAAAAGGGTTTTATATGAAGGCACATCTCATTCTTCTCATATCCAGGACACTTGATAAAATAATATAAGACGGCAACTTATATGCTAAAGGAATTCCCAGATAGCATCTAATCAAACAATTCAATCAGAAAGCAAATTAAAATGAAATATTAGCACAACCCCATGTACAAAATGCAGCAGCTAAAGCTCTCTGGTATTTGCAGGATATCCTATGGAATGTAATTGTATTACCCATGCTAATTTCATGCCTGTTCAGCATTGCAGAACATCTGAGCTATTGAGACCTCTCTGCAAAACAAAAAAGAAGTGGTTCAAGGAAAAGTTTAACAGCAAAATAAAGATAACCCTTATAACCACATCTGGAACCATTACAGCATCTGGTTTACCTAACCTCTGGCAACAATTCTAAAACATGTAATTTCTTAAATCTGACCTTCAAGTTCAAATTAAACTCAGTCCAAGCTTGGGATATTTCTTCCAATAACTTCAGTACATTTTGCGACATGACTCAGAATTCACAGCATCTTACAGTTCTAAGCAAAATCTGGTTAAAGTAACATCCTATTCTGCAGTATCTGCCACAGGAATTCCTGTGAGAACACCAGTTACAACGATTTGGTGAGTAAAAGTACAGAAAATCCACTTTGAGATAAGGATCTAGGATTGTTATTTCATTTATTTATCTTCAAGACTAAGTAGTTTTAATAAGGCATGAAAAGTTTGTAAAGCTTTTTTTTTAAACCCCTTATATTTTAGTACATATTACCAAATTGTTTATTTAGTTAATTTTGAAAGACCCTCTTCAACTTTAAAACAAGCATTATTTAAGGAAAAAACCTTCTGGTTTGGCTTATGGATAGTCATTTTAAAAAAAAGTTTATGCTCTAATCCATGCCATACTCTTTCCTGAATTAAGCGTATCTTTTCTCTGAGAACTACTGACAAAAGGCACCAATATGGTTAGTTTCCTTGAAAACAGTTGTTAATTTCCTTGAAAATAAACAAGGCTATTTGAGTTTCACACCAAGAAACCTGGAGTTATGCTCTAGCCTCATAAGGAAAGTCAATTAACTTTGTGTATCTTACTCTTAGCCAGAGCCTTTTGAAAAATCTCTTGCCTTTATATATGCTTCCACAGTGCACTCCACTGGCACACAGACAAGAATACATTTCCTTCTAGAAATCCATTTCAGAAATCAAGAAAAACTTAAGGACTGCATGATAGAACTCAAAATTTGAAGAAGCTGCTATAACTCATTCTCCAGAGAAGAAAGGGGGGAAAAATTATAAAGAGCAGCATTTTACTACTTTGAGCAAGGTGACAAGACTATCTGAGAAATGAGTACATATACAAAATGAATGATGATATGCCATATTTAAAAACATATTAATGCAAGTCAAAGCAAAGTAGCTGGGCTTTAATAGCACTACAAAGTTTTGTGTATTGACAAGCAGGGAAGCCTAACTCACACAGGATTAGACACTCTGCTCGCTCCACTTGCTTCATATTCCCAGAAGAGCAGTTGGTCAAAGCTGCCTGGAAGCGAGCAAGATTCTTTGCCCTGGTGATAGGTATCCTTCACCACATGGTTTACTCTTCTTTTTCAAATTTAGGAGAGACTAGAACTGGGATTTGAGCATGCAGTACAGGTTATGCAGAAGCAGAGAAAGATGGTCCCTCTAGATTTTGTGTATGGTCTCACCTACCCTCAAGCCTCCTTACTAACCAATCCACTTAGCAGGCTGAGAGTGACACTATGATGCCATGCAGATGATGAAAATAGAAAGGAAGACACTAAAGAACAGCCAGTAAAGCAAAAGTAATGTAAAATCCCAAACTCACTGGAAACCATCATATTCTCTCCCACTGCTTGCCCACTTCAACCCTTCTCCCAGAGCGCCCATTAAAAGGAGATCAAATTAAAAGACATTACACTAAAAGAGATTGCCCCAGTTATAATCCCAAGGGGCTCCCAGCCCTACAGCAGCGCTAAGGGACACAGGAAGACCTCCTCATCACACCCAGGAACACAGAGACTCAGCACGGATTAGCAGAGTCAGGCTTATAGGGGGAGGAGAACAAGAATTCCGCTCGCAGCAACGCATTTTGAAAAATAACAAATAGAAGGAAATTTTAAAATAAAGAAAAAAGACAGTAACAGGCAAGAAGGGAAGTGGGTCTTGGCGCCGAGTCTTCGCCGCGGACCCCTACTTGAGGAAGGCAGAGGCAGGCAGGGAGCTGAGGTTTATTGCAGCCCCAGGCCGAGCCCCGCGGGTGGGGGCGGCTCCCGCAGGTCCTCCCCGCCTCCGCCGCTCCCCCGGCCGGGCTCCGGGAGGGCTCCGCCGGCGATGCCGCACGCTCCGGCAGCCCCGGCTCTTCCGGGCTGGCCATGGCTCAGCCGATCGCGACAGACACGACACACGCACACACAGCCGACACACAGCGGGAGGGGATGGAGGCTGCACACGGCAAGCGGCGGGCGGAGAGGGGAGAGGAGGGCAAGCGAGCGGGGGTGAGGTGGTACCTTGGATGTGCTGCTTGATGACATTTTCCAAATGGTCCAGCCTTTCTATAATCCTTAAAGTGTCCCCTTTGTCTTCCTCTAACTTTTTTTCTGAGATCGGCTCCTGCACTTTCACATAAACACTGGCAATGTAGTTGGTGACCCAGCCCACGTACAGCAGGCAGACGATGTTAGTCATTCCACTCAAAATCACGCAAGTGGACACTAAAGTTTTGGTTTTCCTGGTGCACACCATCCTGAGATCCCTCCATATAGCTCCAAAAATCCTGCGATCCAGAAAACAAAAATAAGCTGCGATGAAAAGAAATCCTTTCCCCCCTTTCCCCGAAACGGAGACCACTCCGAAGTCAGTAAATTTCCATGCAAAAAAAGTTCTCTAATCCACAGAATAAAAAATACTTGTCGCCTACCTAGAAGGAGAGGTGGGGGCGGGNGCTGATAATTAGAATCCTGGCTTTGAGTACATGAAAATAGCTGAAAGTTTGCGACGGCAGTGCCGACAGCAGACAGCGAGGCGTGCCAGCCGCCCGCTGCCTTCAGGCACCGCCCCCCGCCCCGGGCATCACGGACGCCGGCAGCCCAGTGCCCGAGCGTGGCAAACTTTGTTCCCTCCGACGCCGCTTCCCATCGCGACCGGCCGCGGCTCCAGACTCAGCCCTCGGGAGCAGCCTGCCGGGGAGCGGGGCTCTCCCGGCCGCCGACTGACAGCGGCCGGCTCCAATGAGGAGCGGCGCCGGCGCGGGGGATGCNACCTGCTCCTCGCTCGCACACGGAGCGGCGCCGGGGCCCCTCCGCCGCGCTGCCGCCGGGGCGGGGGCCGGGCCGGCGCCTCCCTCCCTCCCTGCCTGCCATTCCCGGGGCTGGCTGCGAAGGGTTCCCGGCCGGGAGAGGCAGAGGCGGCAGCCGCCGGTGCTGGGAGAGCGCCGGTGTCGCCGCTCACACCCAGAGGCGTCCATTTGCCTGACAGCTGAAACCGGAGCCGTGCCTTGGGCTCCGCGGAGCTCTCGGCTCCCCGCGACCACCCACTACTGCTATATGTTTGTCCCTGATCCTCTTGGCGTGCGCGCTGCCCGCCGAGGTTGGGCTGGTGATACCGAATGCTTGCTCGCGTCCACACGAGCGAGCCCCGTATCCACCCGTTCATCGCCTCCCCCACCTCCGTAGGGATACGCTCTATCAGAGAACATCCAGAATTAGCTTCAGTATCAGGGGCAGTATCAGTAACTCATAATTTAGTTCACCATACCCATGCTACTTCCCTCTTTTCACATTTTACATCACTTCTGAAAACACATTAAAAAGGGCAAATTCCTCTCAATATGAAATCTCACTGATTTGAGAGAAGGTGCATGATAAATCTTTTCCATTCCTATTGAATAGAGACTTTTGTACTATATGAGATAATTTTCTTTTGATAGACTCAAGACAGAAAAGTAACCAGCATATCCAGTATTAGAAACAATGAAGAATGTGTTCATTAACATTCTAAAATTAATTTAAATACTTATCCAATGAAAGCCAGAGTATCAAATGTTGTTGTTTCACTGCACTACGTAGTCATGCTTCAGAATTCATTGTGCCACCAGAGTCTGCCCGTGTGCAGAAAGCACAGCAGGCACCAGGACTTACTACTCTGAAGCATAAATATGTGAGTGTTCAAACCCTTCAATAACTCAAACGTACATAGCAATATCTTAAGAGAACTAATAGCAAATGATTTGTCTTAGGGTTTGGTGTAGTTATTTTTAAATTAATTGCAAGCAAGACCCAGTATTCAAGAGAGAAGGCAGGCAAGTGTCCTTCCAAAAGACAGAGTGACTTCTTCCTTTCCATCAGTTGGTACTCCATAGAAACAGTAAAAATTACGAATACTCTGACACATACAAACCACCACCAATAGAAGCCGCAGTCAACCCTGCCAACAAAGCTGAAAAAACAAACTGCCTCCTCAGTCTTCTGAGCCTCTCTGAAAACTAACTGAAATTTTGGCCAATTTAAAAGTACTTCCCTGCTGGTAACACTAAAAGAGGTGAGCCCAAGAAAACTCCACTGGAAATTAAAATATATAACCCAAGTTATTTGAATGAGAAAGCAATATTTACATTTTAAGGAAAAGTCTTTTTAACAACACAGGGAAGTCTGCTTCATTCACAAACCAGTCAATGAACAAGTTCAAGCTTTGTAAAAGACACAACGCTGACAGAATATACTAGAACAATTCCAACATGTAAGTCAGTTAATCCACTGGGTCTGCAACGAATGTTTGTCTACGCCATCATTCATTTTCCTATTTCCTATCTTAGTGTAACACTTCAGTGTTATAGCTTTGCTTCGGGTAGCAAACGAGAGCAGGAAGTGCTGTGGCTGAAGCCTTTAATAATAGTGTTACCTAGGCTTGCTTTAATCTTTGTAAACCCTGCCTGCAGTCACAAATTCTTCAGCAATTTAGGCAGAATCCAGGACGTAGCCTGGTACTTCTCAATTTAAAGCACAACTTACCTGAAATCAATCCAGGTAAGGGATGAGTTACAAGTATTAATAAGTTATATTTTCCATGGAAGTTTATAAAATACTAACAACTAACTGTTTTTATGAACAGTACTTGTTACCAATGAATGTAAGCACATCTATAAGTGACACAAGCATTTCGAACAAGATGGATAATATGTCTCATAGGCTTAATAGGTTGCTTATAACAGCACATAATTGACTAACCTACAGTAACTATTAATAATAGTTCATTAGCACTTTGTTCCCATCAGCTCTCTGATCATATTTAAAAGATACTTTCATTTATAACCACATTCTTCTACTACCAAAGCTGCACTCCTGTCTCCCCACTTGAGCCTTGATTTTACTGAAGCTACTCTTAAAACTGACTTCAGAGCGAAACCTCCAGATACAAAAAATGCACTTTCATGTCTCTGGTAATAATATTCTAGACAGGTCTCTTTAAAAGCCTTCTTTTATGCGTTTTTACAAAGTTGAAGGTATCCAAGTGTATGCCATTTAGAAATTGGTTGGTTTTGTCATTTTGATTTATTGTTTAGCATTACAATCCAGATGAGACCCCTTTGTGCAACGTATTACATAAATACATATGCAGTCTACTTTTATAATTTAATGGGAACAGTAACAGGAGAAGGAACAATAGGAAATAGAAATGCTGCCAGCCTCACATTATAGTCAGGGAGAAAATTAGGTGGTAAAACCCCTAAATGTTTCTTTTTTTAACATTTAAATTATTGGGGAGCACAAGGTCTACGAAATATTTTCTCTTAAATCAAAGTTTTCTGCTTCAGGGGTTTAAGCTTGAGGCAGTACAATCCACTGCACAGGTTATTAAAATATGTGGTTTGAATTTATCCTTGTCCTGATACTGCTCTGCTATGCCATGCTATGCAAAATATTTCACATAATTATTTCACTTTTCTTAAAACATGTATGTATTATAGGCTTTAATGTGGATTTCCCCCAGCTACACTGCTGGAATAAGGCACCATTTCAAACAGCGCTGAGGAATTACCCTCGCAATCTAGTAAGTAATGCAAGATAAGTGGCAGCCAGAAAGTGACCTATAAGTAATTCAGTTAGTATTTCTTACTTATCATTATGGTTCATGGAAGGGAAGCGTTTAAGAACTATATATTTATTGCTGCATTTTGATGCAGGTTAAAACATTTTTACATGTAAGATGGTCCTTGAAACATCAGAACCAAAAATACTTACCCCATTTTATAAGAATAAGTTTCTTACACATGTAAGAAATCACTGGAAAAGCTTCACTTTTTAACTTTATTTTTATCACATTCTATTCAGATTCTTAGTTGAAATCCTATTAGTTTGGGGGAGATACAATCTTCATTATTATCTAGTCTGAGGATATTTTCTTCTATTATTTCTTCCCTCTCACCCGTGATTATCACATCTTTTGTTTGGAAAGGTGATAAAAAATTCCAGAGGCACTCACTAAGCAACACAGCATTCTACATTGTGGAGAGAGGTGCCTAAATAAATTTAGCAAAGTCTGAATTACTCTGAGAAGGTAATTTTTTTGGAAGCTCTGATGTCTGAGCCTGCACACACAAATCAAGACCTGCACATCTTGAGCAGAGATTACTCGTTCTGCAGATGAGCTCTTTCCACCAGTTCAAACTACAAAACTGAGATTTTAGCTCCTCAAAAGAGGCAGCTTTCTGTATTTCAAAGGTAAAGGTCAGGCGTTCAGTCCCCAGAGAAGTGATCTGATGATCTTTGGTATCTATTGTCCCTAGTCATCACTCTTACTAATTTTAAACCAATCTTAAACTTTTATTAAATCATAAAAAGACATATGCAGATATTGTAGAGATGCCTTTGCATTTTCTGGAGCAGGGTTTTGGAGTAAGGGGTTTGTTAAGTGGATGCTGTAAGCTTATGAATATGAACTGAATGCAAAACAACAAAAAAGGTAAGGAAAACAGGAAGAAGTTAAATGGGTGAAATGTAGGATGGAGGATGACAAGAGAAAAATAAAAGTACTTTTCCCTGTTATGCTGGGACACATTCTCGTCATCCTTATTACTTTGGCTTTTTCCTCTTTCTTACTCTCGCTATTGCCTTCTTTGAGTCCATGTCTGCTCTCTCCTTTTGCTATTATTCCCTGACATCTTTTCCACCCCTCATTTAAAAATCACCACTTTTAAGTTTACACCAGCTCTGTTACACATCACCCTTTGTGACATTTTTAGCAATCATCACTTCATTCAGGCCACGCACGGCTCCTCATTCACTTCTTGGCAAAGACTGCTCAGCAAAGCACCAACTACAGCGAAACTCAGCTCCACATGGCCACTGCAGCCTCCCAAGGAGGAGATGGTGTCTAACACAGACATCCAGTGGCATTCGCACAGCTAACATGCACGAATCACAGAATCAGTCAGGTATACCTGTGAGATAATCCATTCCAGCCTCTGACCCAACACCACCCTGGTCAACCTGACCATGGCACCGAGTGCCACATCCAGTCGTTCCTTGAACACCTGCAGGGACGGTGACTCCACCAACTCCCTGGGCAGCCCATTCCAATCTCTAATCACCCTTTCTGTGAAGAAATTCCTCCTGATGTTGAACCTGAGCCTCCCCTGATGCAGCTTGAGGCTGTGTCCTCTCATTCTGTTGCTGCTTGCCTGAGAGGCCAACCCCCACCTGGACACAGCCTCCTTGCAGGGAGTTCCAGAGAGATAAGGTCTCCTCTGAACCTCCTTTTCTCCAGGGTAAACACCCCCAGCAACTCTTCACAGGACTTGCTTTCTGGAGCCTTCACCAGCTCCACTGCTCTTCTCTGGACTCTCTGCAGCCCCTCAATGTCCTTCCTGAACTGAGGGGCTCAGAACTAGACATGGCACTTGTGTGGCGTCACCAGTGCCGAGTGCAGGGGGACAATCCCTGCCCTGATCCTGCTGGCCACTCTATTACTGATATGGGTCAGGATGTCATTGCCCACCTGGGCACACCCTGGCTCAGGTCCAGCTGCTGTCACCAGCACCCCCAGGTCCTTTCCCACTGGGCAGTTTTCCAGCCTCTCCTCCCCCAGCCTGTAGTGCTGCCTGGCATTGTTGTGCCCCAAGGAGTGGACCTGGTGCTCAGCGTTGCTGAAACTCATCCCCCTGGGCTCAGCCCATGGATCCAGCCTGTCCAGATCCCTCTGCAGAGCCTTCTTATGCTCCAGCAGATCAACACTCCCATACAACTAAGTGCCATCCACAAACTGACTGAGGGAGCCATCAATCCTCATGACCAGATCATCAATAAAGATATTGAACAGGACTGACCCCAACACTGAGCCCTGGGGACATCACTGGTGACCATCCCCAGCTGGATGTGTCCCCATCCACCAGCACTCTCTGGACCTGACTGTGCAGACAGTTCTTAACCCAGCCAAGAGTCTGCCTTTTCAAACCATGTGCTCCATCCTTCCTTCGCTATCACTGAAAAGAAGAAATGTAATAATATAGAAGATACAGAAACAACAGTGCCTACACTATTTCAAGCTGAAAACTGAACTGTATCCTGTCTTCTGGACTGAGATCTCACTGCGCACAAAGCAATGAGAAAACGCCTCATGAAGAGAGAACAGAACAGACCCAGAAAGAACATTAAAACATCTACTGGAAACTTAAAAAGCAACCTGCAAGAGCACATGGATGTGTGTGGTCTTCTCCATCACTAGATTCATGGCTTAGAAGGCATTTTCCATCTCCCTTATACAGTTGCTATAGAATTTATGTCTGCATTTTCTATTTCCAGATGGCATTTTCAATTCGCAGTGCTTGCCAGGCTTATCTTGTCCATTTGTCTTTCCAAAATGTTTTTCTATCAAAACCATCAAAAATCACTTTCTACTGTAATTGATCTCTGCTATGCTGCTTTATTAGTTACTTTTATGCGCTGGTGTAATTTTTTTTTTTCCTGGCAGCATTACACTGCACCATTTTTTTGCCACAAAACTCTCAGTTAATCCATCTCAAGTGACTCATGTGTGACCAGCAATTCACCAGCAGGAGTAAACGATGCAACATATGGTCCTTTGCAAATGGCATGTCTACAGTTCCTCAGAGAAGCATTATGTTCTGTTCTCTTCAAAGCTGTCATACGTCTACACCCTACACCTCCAATGACAACCTTGTCCCTAAGCAACTTCAGTCTCTTCATTTTAGGGTGTTAAACCTTGGAAACATTTGAAAAAGATTTCCAGCGATTGCAGCCCACTCAATCTCTGAATCTTTTTATATTCAGATGCAAAAAAAAAAGAGTAGCAAATGTAAAATAATTTGTGACATCTAGAAATCTTGGCTTTCTCAAACCATTCCTCAATGCTGTTTTTTTCTAACTATAGTATTACAAATCATTGTACTACGTCAATCAAAAACTGAGGCAGCCAAATATCCTATTTCCAAATACTGTCTAGCTCTGAATACTGAGGGACAAGAATAGCCCTTTTGCCAGGCTTTGCCTGGAAAAGCTTCAACACATTTAATGGCTTAAAGACTGTCTGTGTCAGTGGTTGCAAGCGATTGCTTACACTAGCTGTGCCAGCAATCACAAATTCCCAAATTCTGAACCAGTACTTTCTCATATCCCAAAGAAACATGAACAGATTGTGCAGGCCTATCACAAACCCCCTTCTTAGGTGGCTCTGGGCCAATATGAGTCTCATACATGCAAGCCCCTTCTCACATGACAGGAATTCCATACTTCAATTAATTTCTGTAATTTTGCTATTTCATCAACTTGTCTTTCAGGGTCATGGCTTCTCCCACCTTTCGCAGTTGGCTTTAGAAATTACCGTGACTATGGTACCCTCACTATTTACATGCTTGTCTGATCACATCGGCATATGCCGAACAATGCAGATCCCAACCTCCTCTGCTCATGACTGTCTTCTCTCTGGAAACTGATTATTTCTTCCTATTCTTTGTCCTTTCTGTCTTCATCAGTTTTTAATGCATGAATGGAGCTGCTTCTTAAGTATAATGGGTGTCAAGAGCCTTCGGAGAGCAAACTCCTGGGAACGCTTTGCAGCAGCCCAAATACCAATTAAATCCAGCATCAACTACCATCATTATCCATGTTCTCTGATGTCTCCAGAAAAAAAAAAAAAAAAAAATCATTTAATAGGTGGAAAGTGACTTCCTTCAGTTGCTCATTAGAGAACTACTTTTCTAGACAGAAATTCCTTAAAAGAAGCCTAAAAATATGCACTACTCCTTTTCCTCCCATTCCTGCAAGACAGAGGGTGATTATTTCTTCCAAATTCTCTCTTTTCTGAAGGCTTGGATCTTCATACTGTTTCAGAGGAATTGACACTGAAGCATTCAAGACCATTATGACAGAGTAAAGAGAGGTAAATGAAACCACTACTGAGGGTTAGAAGGGTAGAAGCTCAGAAGTGACTGTAAACTCAGAGATCAGAGAAAAGAAAACATTAAAATAATAGCCCTTTTTAATCCAAATTGATCATTAGAAATAATTAATTTATTCTGTAGGTTCAGTTTATTGTTCAACCAGAAATTATAAAACATTGCATGATTCTGCTTTACTGGTTTAATGTCAAGTAGGACAGACACCACTGAAGGCTAGTGCAGGTGAAATCAACTTGTTTAACTCTTCCACTTCCCAATCAACATTCTCCAAATCATTTTAAAGATGAGATTTGGCCAGTTGTCCTTCAGCCAGTGGTTAGAGCAAACGCACAAAAGCCTCTGCTGATTGCTCTTTTGCCAAATTTATATCCATGTAATTTAGCTGAAACATAGATTCTAGAATTTGAAACTGCTGAAACAATTTTCCATATGGTACCTTCTTTCATCAGATACTGCAGCCACAGCTTAAGGAAACAAACAATTCACCTTAAAATTCTCTTTCTTAGACAGATGAGAAGGTACTCTGCTTTGGATGCGTCTTTGGTTGGTTTTCAAAGGATTTGGTGATGCCCAGGAGTTACTTTTTCTCTGATCTGCTCATTGCATAAAAAACACAACCACCACCACCACCACATTGAAGCAAAAAAGAAAGTCCTTGTATCACTTTTAAACTAAACTGACTCCACAGCAAGAAAGCTTTCAGTCCAGCTTGGCATTGTAACAGCTCTCACGGTATAAGAGGAGATTGAAGTTTTTGTTTGGTTAGGCCTGGAATATCACACTGCTCCAAGAATGTCTAACGAACACCTGTGCCCTGCTGCAGAGCTGCTCTGATGAACTGCAGAGGGAATGGTCTTGTAATGCTGACAGTTCAGATTTGTATAACCCAGTCACCTCAGGGTTTTGTGGATTAGTTTGGTCTTAAATTGCTACAGATTTTAAGAAAAATGTAAACCTGCAATGAGGTCTCAATGCATGTATCCAATCTTAGCCTTCAGACACAATTTCTGTTACTTTTGAGTCCCGTTCTCCTCCGCCTTGAGGGCTCTAGGACTTGCAGGGTCCTTGAGATTCTCCTGCTGCCAAAGCAGCCACATCTCAGAACTGCCTTGCATGTGCTGCTCCAAGTCCATCTCCAAAGGTGAGGCTCTGCTTCCTGAAGAGCTCCTCCAGAACAAATCATCTACTTTCCAGTCCCAGTCTTTTTTCCAGGCTGTTTCTTGACATTTTTTCTCGCACAAGCTGTCTGTGACATGAACCAGCAGGTCTTTGCTGAACTGCTGCTTTCTTCTTTAATGGAAGGATAAGAAGAATAAGGAGAGCAGCCCCTTCAGATGTTCTAAAACTGAGCAGCACTGAGTGGCACAGCCTCTTCTACTGCCTACAGGTCAGTGCCACCCTTCTCCAAGGTGGGCAAGGACAAGAGGGAGTAGATGCAAACCAGAGGGGTTTTAAGGTGTGCCAGGGGTTGTTTTGGTTGGACCTTACGAAGAATTTTTTCCCAGAACAGGGGATTAGGTTTTGAACAGGCTACCCAGGTTGGGGGGAGGCATTGCTGTGGTCTTCTGCTGTTCCATACAAGACAGGATGCAAGGACTGATGATTTTGCATGCGAGCTCCAGACCAGCAGTCATGGAGCAACATATTAATACTTCCAAAAGCCTTTTCTTTTTGTTCACAAACAGAGATGCTTACAGAAGTTATCAGAGGAATAGAAAAGGAAGCCTACAGAGCAAACATTTGATTAGAGCCAAGAGTTTTTTCAACAACCAGCATGGTACCAGCAAGTAGAGATTACCAATACAAGAATCACAAATTTCTGTGTATGTATGGAGCTAGGTAGAACTCCAGATTTTAGAACTGTTGAAGAGAATATCTCCAAGCATAAGCTTCAGACAACTTATGAACCTTAGTTTTGAATAAAGGTTTGTAATCAAAAGAAAAAAAAAGGCAAAAATAAAGTTTGTAAAGTCTCCTTTGCAGTTCCAACCATAGAAGATTGTTCTTTGCTTACTACAAAACAATCTTGCCTGTGGTGTACACTGGAGTCACATGCATACTCTTCTGCTGTGCAACTCTCACACTCCTTGCATTTTTTTCCATGGGTTTCACATGTTCTATATTTGTCAGCATAACCAAACACACACTAAAGAGCACTTCAAATATAATTTAGTAAAACCCGCAGACAGCAAACATTTCTTCTTCTGTGACACCTTCACGGTGCCACAAATCAAAATATCTCAATGTTTGACATGGACAAGGATTAAAATGTTCAACACAGGTTAGAAACATCCTTCTACATGTTGAGATGAAACACAAATAATTTCACTTGTAAAGCTTGAAGATCAACTTGAAGCATGAACTGCTCATGAAAGCCTTAAGAGACTCCCCAAGCCCTCCATGGAAATCAACAAATTCTCAGTTACAGAGACAATCAAACGCAATCAAGCATGTGCAAAACAATGTAACAAATCAGAGCAACCTCAAAGCATAGAGTGGCATGAGTAGCATTAACTTTTCTAGAGAGTTCATCATGTGTCTTTGAGCCTAAAGAATTATATGCTGGTCACAAAGAAAAAGAAACTAAGGAAAATAACTTGGTACTTTTAACATGAAGAAATGGAGCACCAGTTTCATTGAGATTTCGTGTAGATCGAGAGGACTGGGCTTTTCGAGGCATTAGCCTTGCACTGCAATCAAAATATGGCCCGAAAACAAGCAACACAACGATTTTAGAGGGAAGAGTTACCATGCAGCTGGAAACTTTGTCACAGCCCGCAAAAACCCTGGATGCCAGCCTGAGGTGGATGCAAATTATTTGAAGTAAGGAAGAAGCAGTTTCATTGTATCTCTGTGGGTTGGGGGCACAAGAGGTTGAAACAAAATGCTGTTACATAATTTGGAAGATTTCCAGCCTAGAAGCTGCCTTTGAGTACATTCAGGTCTAGGCTCCACTTGCAATGTTATTTACAGCTTAATTTACAGCTTGAATTTTTATCAGCACAACACATACACACAATCCACAGCTTCTTTAGGCCAAATAAAAGCTACAAAACGCATTTCCTAACAGGCACCTAGCAGTTCAGTAACCCACAGCTTTCACTCTAACAATCACATGACAAGATTTCAAAAATGCGAAGGCTTTTTTTGACAGGACAACTGCAAGTGAGAATTTAATTTTTTTTAAACATGCTGAAGTGGTTTCACCCTTCCTTGTATTGTCTTTTCTAGTCAAGTTCAGAAACAAACAGGACTCACATTGTCATTATTGCCACCCATTTGTTCATTGCCAAATTCATACCGGATGTTAGAAAAATATCAAATTGTTTATTCTTTTGTTGGCCTTCAGTAGCCTATATACTAGGAAAAATACTTCTTTTTTATGAAATCACCTACTTTTATACAGCTCGAGATAGGAAATGGGATGAATTTCTATTAACCTAAGTTCAACTCACAGCATGTTCACTCATACAATAAGTAACCACCAGTCAGCAACACTTCAAGATGATCTAAAGAAATAAGCAACTGAATTGCCCTGTGTAGATATTCCAGTTCACCTTCCCATTCTTTATGCTATTTGCTCTATAATTGCTGGAACAGTCTCGTCTGCCCCACAGAAAACGCCCTTAAAAAGATGACTGGGTCCTGGAGTCTAGAACAGAAAGCGTGAGCTCAAGAAACTTTTGGAATCCCTGTTGTTATTGAAATACTAAACACCACATGTTTAAATAACAAAGTCAACTGCAGGGTGGCTTTACTACAGAAATTTCATGAATAAAAAATATTCAGAAGTCCTAATTTATGCAGTGGGTGTGTAGTACTAATCAGAAGATGGGATCAGAAAGCATCAGTCCACAACACAAAGGGGTATAGGAGTTTCAGAGATTTTTTTTAAACCTCTATTTTTTTTTGTTGTCTTTTAGTTACTTCAAAACAGTCCACATAAGAGACATTGGTTCAGTTCCTCAGGTTGCTACAGGTTTAACAAATTAAATAGCAGGTTTTGAAGTTCCACAACCTGCCATCTACTCGTCGTGAAATCGTGGAAGATACCTAAGCAATTATTTTTCAGCCACTGACATGGCATCCAGACACACTGAAAGCTGCTGTTGCTTGTGTTTTCCAACCTACACAGTTCAAAATGCTACGAGATTGCAGGGTTTTAAGAGTAAGGTGCAATCTGTTTAAATCCTACCCCGTCTCTTCCTCCTTAGAACATCTCAGTTGCACGTTTTCAACTACCCAGTTTTATGGCCTTGGTTTTGTTAGATAATTTCCTCTATTGGAATACATTCCACTGGCTTCTCGCCAAAAACATTCAGACTAGAGGAGATGAAATCTTCAGCCATCAACAGAATAGTGTAGCTGACATATATCTTCAGGCAACTGCAGTCTGACATCTACGAACAGCACTGTGCTAAACACAAATTTCACTAAACATCACTTGGATGGTGTTTCTACCTAGCTGTTGATTTTAAAAGTGCAATACAGACCATCTGTAAAGTGTGGAAATTGCAGTAGACATTGTTTCTCAGTAGATTGTAAATAATACAGTTATTTTAGCAACAGAAATTCTGCCCAAGGCTCATGTTATTTACAACAACCTCACGCTTTCCCCCCACAGGGCCTGCCTCAACAAGCTTCTGTTTCTTTCACCAGGGTGTTAGAAAGGTTCTGCTGCAAGTGTTTCAGAAACAAAGTTTTTGACTCTGAGAATTGATGTCAGTTTTTCTCGGGTCCTCCTCCTGCATCTGGACTCCTCAGTTGAAATCTTTCAGGAAAAAGATGACACAGAACCAGGATGCACATACTGATTTGCATAGGAAGCAATCTCTAAAAACAGCATTTTAACCTTTTGCACTGAAATTTAAAGAGCAAAGGGTAGACTGAAAGTGGAGGATTATGGGGAAATATAGGAAAACAACTCAACCTGTAAGCAAAGGGAAAAAACAAGGCACAATAAAGAATGGTACATTTAGTATTACAGTGTTCACCTGTGGCACAAGATACAACTTTATGCTTTGGTTTTTACTCTCAAGGGAAGGACCACTGGAGGGATTAAAGAGAAGCATCTAATCTGATGTTTATTTTCTGGTGGTATTAATTTATTTTGCTTCTTGCTGTAAAAGACTTCGGAAAAAAAAAAAAAAATCCAAAACCCAAATCATGCTTCAATGTAATTCTTCCCCTAGCTCAAACAATTTCCACCAGTTTTACCTTAGATTTATCGATCACATGCCAAGCATTATTTCATTACAATTCTGTGTTCTGAGGATGACTCATCAGTCAAATAATATTTCTGTGAAATATCTGCAGTGATGCCAGCCTGCAGAACACACTGCTAGCTGTTAAGAGCAGTAATAATTCTAGTTGCCACTTCTGATTATAGGAAAAACAGGTAAACATAATTTGGGAGTTATTATCATTGCGATTTTCATTAAACAGGACCTCCTGTTTGCTCCGCAAACTCTGAACACAAGCTCATCATTTCCCAATTTTCTCAGCAGACGTTTTCATGCTTGCAAGTGCACTCTGACATATTCTGATAATCAAATGGCATTTGAAACACTCAGCATACAGCAACAGGGTGAGTTTGGTGTTTTGTAATTGGACATCTGTTTGGGAACATGTTTTATGGCCAGTTTGTAGCAAAGACAAGAACTCATGAAAGAGGCAATAATTCTTTTACAGTCCTAGCAACTTAGATTTTTTGTATTTCTCAGAAAAGTCAAACTGATATCATGTACCATCTTGAAAGTTCAATTTCAAGGTCATTTTTACAAGGCGTGAACAGAGAAGTTAAATATCCTTAAATCTCCAAGGGTGAAATAAATGCCAAGTCCCTAAGAAAATAGTTTTAAAAAGAGAGCCTGTCCTCCTGGACTCAGTTTTATAACTTTTTCTTTGTAATTTTTTATTATTGAGAGTTAAGGGAAATAACTTTGCTTGATTGGGGGGGGTGTTGTTTTTGTTATTTTCGTAAAACAAAATCACTTAATGGCTGTGACAAACACGAAAGCAGGAGTAAAAGCAAAGTGCCGCCAGCTTCCTTCATTAAAGCATATTTTCCACTTCACTGTGCCTAGTCAAAGAGCCCAGGAATATCTCTACAATGCCAGCACTGCTTCATTATTTTTGTTTTGTTTAAATGAGGCAACACACATCAATCCAGCAGCAAGAAAGAAGATTCTTTCTTCTCTGCAGTGAGGGTATGTGCAGTGAAATAGCTTCCATTGGTTCACAGATCCAAATTTTATCTCCATCACTCTCACAGTGAGACAAAACATCAATTGTTGGTCAAAGGCTGGAGAATATTTGTATAACAGGAGGCAGAAAATATTTCAAACTAATTCATCTCTACCATAAAGAAGATACTAATTTATACAAATCAGGTTTTTTTAAAAAAATGTAGACACACAAATATGACTAATATAATTTCATTATTTCCATAAAAACCATTACCTTTAGGTAACATCAGCACGAATACAATTAATAACTCATGGAGAAATAGTAATTTCTTCTCTTTCAGCAAAGATGAAAAGCATTAATCTCAAATCTGACTTTAAATCCTTTGCCTAAAATCTAGATGTGTTCCCCCTCCCCTGCAAGCTTTTCCATAGAAAGGCTATTTTTTTTTGTGGAGAAAGACATTTTTATTTAAAGAAAAAAAATCAATATATTATTTAATTACTATTGTAACTTACAGTTCTTTCCAGTGATGTGGAACTTTTAATATTGTGTTACTTCTAAACTCTTGACATTCTTAGAGTGAAATAAAAAAATCCAGTCAAAAACATATTTGCTTGCAGTAAAAAAGAACGAATCTGTGGACTAAATTAGAAAAAAAATGAATCAAAGAGCAGGTTCACAACCCTGTAGGATATTAACAAGGCTTTCTGGAACTGTAGTAAATCTATCATGCTTTTCAAAACAAAATTAAGCAACACTGTCAGAAAGGGGAAAACCCCCCCACTCTTTCCTGTAGCTATAAACCTGAACTTGTAGAAAATAACTGAAACATTTACTTTCAGCCTTTGAGCCAGATTTAACAAATACCCTAAATAAAGGCATATGGTGCCACATGCTTTATATCCATCTCCATGAACTGAAAAGAGAGAGTCTTTCCTGTTGGATCGGATAGAAAGTTCTTGCACTGTTGGAGAACACTACAAAGTTGAACACATCTTGTATTCCCTTGCTTTGTTTATTGGACAAGGAGTTGAATTGTGAATTCTCTTATAGCAATAAAGCCAGTCCAATCCTCAAAAGGGGTCACCTGAGACAGCAGGTGGTCCTGCACAAGGTAAGAAGAAATTGAGGGAAAAAAGGTAAAGCTTCCCCAGGTTTTAGACTAGAATTTAGGGAACACTGAAGTTTGATGGTGTGGTGGGAAAACACATAAAACTATCAATGCCACATAGTTTTCAAAAAAATGTGGAATAACAGAGAGAGAAGGTAAGCCTCTTTAAGCACCAATTCTTATGGCTGACACAGACATGTTAACCTGAACGGGCTGTACTTTAACCACTGGATGTGTCCCCGCCGTGAGCTTCCATGGAGGGGCGGAGGTCACACCAGCTGAAACACCGCAGACTGCAGAGATCACAGAGACTAATTCAGACTAATTACACACCAAGCATTCTGTCATATTCTGAGAGCACTCGTGGAGAACAGGGATGAGTGCTCCCAGCTCATGGTCCAGCTTTAGCCACCACTCTCACAGAAACACTGTGGGGAGGGGAGGAGGTGGTGTCAGAATTTATTTTTTTCCTTTTCTTTAGTTTTAATGTTAACAGTGAAGGTTTCTATAACCTACCATAGCCTCAAGTATATATAAGAACCTTTATACGTATGTATATATAAGCCTTTATAGCACCATGTATATATAAGAGACCATGAATTTCACTATTCTCTATTACATGAATAAATCTTTGACTGTAATCCACTTATTATAGGAATGATACTCCAAACCAGATTAATGTGGTACAGTAGTGTTGTTAAATGTTAGGTAATTATTTACAGAAAAGAGAGTTCTGATGCCTAAAATCATACCAAATTTTTAGAATGGGCAAAAGAAAAAAATCACACTTAGAGTTTGTTTCCAGTTGCCCTTCAAAAAGATGAGGATTTCTCTTAAAATCCTCCTCTCTCTCATTCTCACTGTCCATTTTCCCCACCATCACCATTAAGAATTCCTGCAATGTTTTACACGTTTTAACAAGTTTGTTAGGCAGCTTAATCAGATAAAACCTAAATGTAGTAGAATACTATGACAAGTAACAACAATTAAAAAAAAAACAAACAGGGAAAACCTCTCAAACTCTGCAACTGCAATTATCTTTTTTAATTCATTAGGTGGGAGAACCATTGAGTTTGCCACAAATGTCACATTGTAATTTATGCCACTGGCAGGAGAAATCTAGAACCCTGACTGAAATCTTGCTATATGCCGTTGCCAAAAGCTGCTTTCTTTTTTTTTTTCCCCCTTCCTGCTAGATAAATATCTAGCAGAGCTGAAAGAGAACACAGATGGAGACTAAAGGAGGCTTAATACCACTAATTCATGCATCACTGCTGGTGGGCTTTGCCTTTGCATTTCACTAGACTGCTTGCTTTGAATGAATCTGCATCAGAGACCAATGATTCCATTAACTGGTCAAAGCTGGCTGCATTGGAACATGAAAGATTTGGCAAAACTGTAAATTAGGGGGTGTATATTACACATTTTTCTTCTAGTGAAGCAGAGTTCATTCATAAAGAAACTTAATGGACAGTAAATTTTATTGCATCTGTTAAAGAAAAAAAATTCAGACATAGTTAGCTGACGGCTCAAGTATGAAGGAGTGGGGTCTGCAATCACTAAGCTGCAAAAGTACTATTCAGGAATTGTCTGTCCTCCACTGGTTCTGAGATAGTGCAAAAAAGTGAAGACTTATCTTCCCCAGAGGGCAGTTTCCGCTAACCACACGTAAACATGAAATCCATGTGCACTGGCTGGAAGCACTGCTACTTTTCTCTACGAGTTACAGCTGGAAGTAGAAAGTTGGCTTATTTCAGGCTAATAGGATTGTCTGATAGTTAGAGAACTGCAATATTGTGAAACCTGCGGCTGCTCAGAAACACCAAGGACCTATTTTAGTGAAGTGCCCTTTCAGATCAAGCCTTTAACGTCATAGACAGTACATAAAAAGGTAAGAGAGTCACGATTTCAATCTTTCTTTTGTGACACGAATGTACACCTTCCATGGCTATTACTCCCCCTCAAGTGAACAAATGAGAACTTACAGAATTTTAGAACTTTAACATTTAAGTTACAAAATGAAAAGGAGCTTCTCCTACCTTTTATTGTATTTGGTGTTCTACATGTTCAGACAACAACGCAGTCATTTTTACTTTTGTCTGCCACAGAGAATACTTGTGTTTTGAGCACCTGCACTGCAGAACAGGCCCAAAGGATAGAGAATATCCAGCCCTTCATCCCCTGAATTAGTTTCATGCACAGTAAGGACTGACCCACGCTGACAAACCAGCATAGCTTAACTTAGTTTTCTTCACTTGCAAGAGAATCTTTACCCTTCTTATTTAAAAGAAATAGTAAGATGAACATGTCACTCATATTAGATTTCACTCAAGTGAGATTTCTCTCAATACTGATTTTAAGACACCTCACTCCCCTCTACAGTTCATTTTTGACAGGCATCATAGGCAAAACAAGATTGTTAAGAATGTCAGGTTCACAGGACAAAAAAAAAAAAAAGACTGTTTTTTTCCCATAGTGTGAAGTCACTGCGATATGGAGATGACCTGTAACACAAGCAAAAGTTTCAAAGGGATTTTTCCCTAAGAGAGTATTTCCCATTGTTCAGAGGAACACTTCAGTGGCTCCAGTTAACATTTGTGTGCTCAGCACAGGCAGCTGTGACTTGCACTCTACTATTCTTGGTGAGTGATTTGTAAATACACTGATCACCATGTGGAACATTTGTCCACAGTCTCATTAAAATAATTTCAGGATTTGACTGGTTAGTGTTGCCATCTTATTAAGATTTTAGAAAAAAATTTACTTCTCTTCTGCAAATGTTGATAGAAGAAGTCTTTGAAACACCTTCCTTGCACACAATAATGGGATAGAATAGCATGACCTCCCTGCCCTCTAGAATGTGATTTTGTGTTTATGTGTCTAAGGGGACCTGATCCTAGCCATCAAGACTTGGTTTTCACATCATAAACTAGCAACCAAAACCTAACCTACAGAAAATATGTGGAATTTATCCTCTGAAATAAAATGGAAAAAAACCCCATTCAGAGTCCAGAGCAATGTCTATGCCTGCTTTTTGTCATAGAGAGGATATCACCACACCAGTCTTTAGAAAGGCAAGAGACAGGACACGCCCTGCTTTCCCAAAGGCTTCCATCCACAAGAACCATCTCTGTCGTGTTGTGCTATTGCTTCACAAAGAAGGTTTCAGGGAAGTAGAACTCTTTGCAAGACAGCCATAGCTGCCAAATGGAAAATCACCACAGGCTGCTCCTTCATCCTTCCCTCACATTCTGAATTAATCAGGCTTTGGCATTATGATATGGCAGTGACTGAGGTCTATGCATGCACCTTCACTCATCATCAGGCAACACATAATTAATTCACTGTGGTGAGCCTAAGCAAAGGCCAGCTCTCCTATCCACCTCCAAGCCAAGGATGGGCTGGAGGTGGATAGGAGAGGAGAGGGTCACCTAAGCATAGGATGCATCTAAAATGCATCTACAATTAAAGATAGCAAAACAGTTTCATCTCCTCCAGGCTGGGAAAGTCTTATCAAAAGATTTTACCTTTGAAACCAGAAAATATGAAAAAATGACAACTTAGCAGCCAACCATTAAAAGACAATTACAAATTGACAAGCAAGATGGTAGCATTTCATTCACAGTTTTGTATAAAAAAATTAAGACAGAAACCCAAAGAAATTCTCCATTATTATTTTAGTGCACCCCTTTATTAACAGACATTTTCTTCAGTAGGTATTAAATGTCATATTCTCAAGTTACTGAGGGCTGCTTTTCCATCACTTTCAGACTAAGTTCAATTGATTGTTGGGCAGATGGTGCAAAAGAATACATAATGTGTTCTCAATCTGACTGACACAGATTATAGTTTTAAATCAGTAATTGAAGCACTTTGATATACCATTTCCTCATCCTCCACCATCAGACAGGAAAGTTTCCTTAGTTACATTGATGCTGTCTCCATAGTAAATTGTGTTCCAATTATTATGCAAGTCACGGAAGTCTATTTTAAGAGTCTTTGCTTTTATTACAGTGCATATGGAGGAGGTTTTCTCCTGACACTTGAATAATCTGTCTTCACCTAGCAGGTGTGTTTTCCTTTCAGATTTTTTTTTAATAACCGCCTGAAAAATAATCAGGAGGATTGAAAGGGAGCAAACTAGAATTCTGCTGACGGGTATATGCACTGTGCTTAACAGTGCCCAAGAACAGTGCCATGCTAAAAAAAGCACTAAACCCACACTTTACGGCAGAGCAAGCGAATCAAGCGAGAACATCCACACATTTCCTTTTCAGGTCAGCACACAGCTCCCATCTTCTGCTCCTTCTTGTGCTAATGGTCTAAGAGTTGGAGCAATCTTGGTAAAAGATTGTTCCAATTCACCACCCCAGCTAGAACCAGCTCCTAGTTGCAGAAATCTTCTCAAGCCAGAGTAATGCAGGTGCAAGACATCCCTGCCTAGAGTTCTCATCAGTTATCACAGTTATCACAGACAGGTGTGCCTCCTTCAGACATGAAGTGAAATAAACCCTGTCACAGGCAGTTAATGTGCATTCTTCAGGATTTTAGAAGCATCTGGCAGGTTTTTTTTCTGGCAAGCATCTTGGAAGCTAGTGAACAGGTCGCAGCTCAAGAAACATTTCTAGAAGCAAGGAATAGACGTAGCCAGTACCCTGAGAGAGCATGCTTGACTGCTACCAAGTTTGGAGGCTTCTTGTTCAAAATACAACTCACTGAGTGGTCCTTCTGCAAGTCCCCTCCAACTGGATGGTTCAGACTGACAAAAATTTGAAAGCAGAAAAAAGAAAGATGAGCTGAGAAAGGCCCTGCAAAAAGGTGACCTTAGCTGGGGTAAATGGATCTACCTCAGTCTTATATGAATCCAAGCCAACTCAATGAGATTCATTTAAAATAATCCCACATTCAGCTTTATGACCACCTACGACCTCCAGGCCTTGCATCAGTAGGTGGCTCAAGTAGGCTGAATAAGGAGAAAAATCCATAAATGATTTGATTTTTCTAGCTCAGAGCTTTGGCCATGTGCCCAGTGAGCTCTCAATTATTTTAAGTCATTCAGCTACAGCAGTGAAAATATCTCCTCATTAATAAGAACTAGATGTTTAAGTGCCAGTTTAGAGTGTTAGGAAGGACAGAATATCTCCAACTTGCTGACAAAAGAAAAGCCTGGAATTTGACCTTTGCTCTTCCTCTGAGCATGATCAAGATGATCTCATCAATACCCAGAACTATGAGACTGAGACCCCCCACCCAGTGCCTGGTGACCATCACTGTCAGCAGCATTAGCAACAGACAGTGAGCAGTTTACTAAGAACTCGGGCAAACACAGGAACCTCTCACAGGGAATCCTGGAATTTTTTTCATGCTCGGTATTTTGTACCAGTGTTGGGTGGTTTAAAATCTGTAGGTACCTTGCATACTGCAGACCTTCCTGCTTCTCTCGGCTTTGCACTTTTCCGCAACCTCTGGCTCTGTTTTGTGCCAGATTTCAAGTGACCAAATGCCACTGGCAGCATGGAATTCTTCCTCTTCAAATTTGGGCAAAACTTATATGACAACAGATTGTGTAGCATCATAGAACGGTTAAGGTTGAAAAATACCTCAGAGATGATCAGGTTCATCTGTTAACTCAGCACTGCCATGTTCACCAGGTGCACATCCACAGGTTTTTTGAACACTTCCAGAGCTGGTGATTCCACCACTTTCCTGGGCAGCCCATTGCATTGCCTGGCAACCATTTCATTGAAGAAATTTTTCATAATATCCAATCTAAACTTTCCCTGGCACAACTTAAGGCCATTTCCTCTCACCCTGTCACTTGTTACCTGGGAGAAGAGGTACCCCCACCTGGCCACATCCTCCTGCAGAGGGTGATAAGGTCTCCCCTGAGCCTCCTTTTCTCCAGACTAAACACCCCCAGCTCCCTCAACTGCTTCTCTAAATTGTAAAGCAGCAGGATACAAAATCAGCTACCTTCCAGAGAGCATCTTAGGTTATTCCTAAATGCAGTGTTTGCATCGGGCGCCTCATGACTTATAAGTTATTGTCTCCTATTTCATAGGAGTGTGCAAAGATAAAAACACCCCCATCTTTGAAGGGGATGAAGCCAACACAAAATGAACAGCCCACAAGACCTGCAGATTTCATGCCCAAGGAAAAGCAAAGCCAGACAGAATTTAGGCAAGAGAAGAATACAGTAACTCCAAGTTCTGAGGATTTACTAAGTTTTACAGCATGGCTCAGCTAAAACTAAGAACCTTAACACTCACTGCATTTTCATTGCTACCATTAGCTGCAATAGATGAGAGAAACAGTGGGTGCATTCTCCAGAAGGACTCATTAGCTGACACAAAGTTAAAAACACAACTGCAGCTGAAGCTTCCCCTTGAAGAAATAGCACTGGTTACATAAAACACCCAAGCACCTCTAAGGGGGGTCCACTTTAAGAATGCTTGCTCTAACAGTGAAGATTTCTATCCATTATGTTCTCCATGCTTTCAGAAAACTGCAGTTTCCCTTAATGAAGAAAAGCTTCCCTTCACCTCCTGCTAAAAAGATCCCCAAAGATATGTTAATTTTTCTTTAATGTATTATCTTTTCCATCACCACAGCTGTCTTGTCTGCCTTTTTTTCAACGACTGATGCAATTGCAAATACTTTCCTGGATCCCATGATAGATTTTATTAATGACATCAAACAGTTTCATGCTTTGCCTTGTTATTAAGTTCTGCGCTGGTAGCGGATATTGCATTCCTTTGTGTAACTTCTGTAATTTTTCTGAGTTTTGATAAGGCCATTAATCATAACACAACTATGCTAATCCAGACCATGCTGGTGTCCAAGACAATGCTACAATAACCACTCTTGAATAATCATTCTCCTTTGCCTAATACCTGTGCAGATTTTCTCTGCTTAGGTAATCTTTTTAACAGATATGGGGAGAAGATGAGGACTAGAAGAACATTATTGTGTTTCAGTAAAATTTCTCCAAAGAGTCAGGATAGGGCTGACCTTATGAGCTCAGCTCATTATGTGAGATTTGACCTCACATCCTTGTGACTTCACTGGTAGTTAAAAATATTCAACATCTTTCAATACTTGGACTTAAACGATGCAAAGTACTTGAAAATTCAGAGTTGGAAAGGAATATAAATAGCACTGAAATCTTTGCTCCTCAGTAGCCTGACACTGAAAACCTTCTGCTGACTGCAAGTATTAGGTCTTCCTTGCATTTACTAATCAAAATTCTGGCTTCTTTCAAAATAGCTGCTGACAGGTCAACACCTAAAGAAATCACTGTGCCAAAGAGCACAGCTGAATAACATTTGGCAGGCTGCAATCCTCATTTTTGTCTTAAAGCTTTTAGTTTTTGCACCATTCCATTTGGGTACTGAGTAGTATTGAAATGTACACTTCAAAGTAATGTTTTATGTCATCCCACAGAGGTCACACACATGCCTGTGTGCACATCCATATATAAAGCACAGGCATTGTGTTACATATGAACCTCAAAAAAATTAGCAATGTAGTATTGGGGGAGGAAAGGCACATACTGAATCCATTTCCTTCTTGTAGCCAAGGTTCTTTTCCTTTGTAGCACCTCCTTTATTTGAGATGCCTGAAGTACAGAGGTTACCTATCCCAGGATAAAGCACACTCAGCACTTCAGAGGATTAAAGCCCAGCAGGTGTCAACTGCAGCATGGCACATAAAGAGCTCCTGCCATTACACCAGGAGACTGTCTCTGAGCAGGGCAGTGGAACTCCTGGGAGTCTGACTCTTTCCCTGAGCCCACTAAGTGTTTAACACACTGTGTCTGAGCAAGCCTTTGTTTGACTTAGTATCTGTCCTCTGCAGCAGCCAATAGCAAATAACCCATAGAGAACCTGGATGGAGCACACAACACAGATTTTTTTCTTCAAAATATTCTTCCAGCCTCCAGGGATTTACAGGAGGCAGAATTCCCAAAGGTGGTGCTCTGGTGTCTTACAGCCCTGAGTGAATTACAGGGAATTGTAAAAGCAGCCTGGAAGGTAGACAAGCCCCAAACCTTGACAAATGAGCCAAGGAACATGCACAGAGTGGTTTTCCTCGGTTCTACTTCTTTCCCCCAACCTTGCACCATTTAATGCCTCTGGCTCTATTAGAGGACAGTCAGAAGGCGTCCCTGACTGAGCACCTCAGTCACCACTCTTCCATTTTAGTCTGATTCTCCCTTGTTCAGAGGACAACATGTAGAGCAGACACAGGGGCTGAATGCAGGAACTCCCTATCTCAGACTATGCCTGTCAGCTCTTTTTCTAGTGCTGGCACCTGTCTAACCCAACAAGGAACGAGCTCAGGAGGATTCCTGGCAGATTGTTCAGCTCTGAATTGACCATGCCCAGGAGAGGGTGAGACTGCGTGGTGCTGAGCAGCAACAAAAGCCACAGCAGTGAAAAGCTCAGCTTGTGTGGAACTGCACAGACAGGACTGCTCTGGAACCTGGCTTCTTCCTCATGTACTACCATGAAGAAAACAAGCTGGTCCCAACAGTGGGCGGGTATAAATCGCATGGCAATCTCAGGTGCTGCCTTACAAATGAAGCTTATGGCTGACCTTTTTGGGTGCGAAAAGGTCTGGGTTGGCAGACACAGAGTCAGCTCTGGGTTTGCAGCAAGACAAGAAGAGCACTCATGATGTACATTTATCACACAAGCCTGTAACAGTCAAGTGATTTTAGTGCTCTCTTATGGAATATTACAGCTTACTGTGCTTGGAAACAGGCAATATAATTTCCCAAGTTTCAATAAATTCTATTAGTTACCCCACATTTAATTTTTCTTCAAGAAACTTGCTAAAACCAGCTCATTTTAGAAGTCTCCAGATAGCCAGCTTTGGTTTTGTGAAGGAGGGGGAAGAAAACAGGTTTGTTTTGCTTCATTGTACAACAAAGTTTGCTCCTAAATTGCTTTTTAACTATTAATAGCATTGCCATATAATGCACCTAGTGTTTAATAGTACAACTGTAGAAACACAACTCCTTCCCTGGCTCTCTTATGGCTGTGATTCAGCTCCCTGGCAGCCCAAAGTACATTAGCTGTGTGACTGGAAACAGGATTAGGTGCTCTGCCCATAAAAGAGTAAAAGCATGTCCTTCACGCAGTATTTCATGAAACTCTCTCTGGTAAAGTGCAGGTAACACTATGATAGAATTAAGTTACACTAAGAGTAGGTGATCCAAAAGACAGGGACAGGAGTCACTTGGACCCAGGTGCCAAAGAACTGGGCATAACACACCAGGGAAGAATCTTCAGTGCACCTATTGGAACATAAGCCTATATATAACTGGATACAGTAACTGGAAAACAAACTTAAAAGATGGTATGTGCAAATGTCCCAGAAATACAGGAAATTATTACAGTAGCCTGGAATGTAGAGAAGGCCCAGCCCTTGACAACTGCCAGATTATCCAGAATCAAGACATGTTCTATATTGTTATTCCTCTGGAATGTTAACCTTGCTAAGCCCTCACACATTTTGGAAATCTGCCCATCAGTTATGAAGTTCATGCTTTCATTACAGCAACACCATCTAAATAAAGAGAGTGAAATAAAACCCTGAGCATGTCTTTTATTCAGAACAGTGTGTTAGTGGTAGCAGAGTACTCTTTCTGGAAGTCAAATCACCAAAAACTCCACCAAATGAAGCAGAGACTACAATGACTGACCCTCCTCCCACCTCCCTTTCCGAATAATAAAACCTGCATAGTTTAGAACCATTTCTTAAATTTGAAAAAAGGGAAGGTTAAGAGCAGATGTCAGAAACCTTTTCAGTTCTGAGCCCCCAACCGCAGGTACCCACGCAATCCACGAATAAACCCAAGAGGATCATGCAGTGCCAGAACATGCAAGTCCTAGAACATACTTTTGTGAAAATGAGCCAAATTTATCTGAGCATAAGCTAGAATTAGAAAAATAGCAGATGGCAAATTGCAGCACCACTGAAATCCCAACAGCTTGTTTTGAAATGTTGAGTTAATTCTTAAAATAAGGCTTTAAAGTTGAAATAAGATTCTCTAGAGTTCTAGGAAACTTGGTTCAGACAGAACAACTCAGATTATTTTCAAAAATTGACTGGACATTATTAGCTAGCTGCAGTTTTCAACATTCTCCTCACAGAAAGCTGCTCTAGGTGTTCCTCTGGCAGTCATAACTGAGGACTTTTTCTTTAATTTTTAAGCTATTCTCACTTTAGACCAGTTACTCCTGCCAGGCTTAAAAGAACTCCTCACACCTTCCCAGCCCTATCATTCAGCCTTGAGATGGTTGTACTTCAGGTAGAGTAACTTCATAACTTTGTTGCCACTCTGCTGTGGGTGCCTACATTGGGGAGCAAGTTCCATCACAAAGACTAATACGTAGTACTTTGCCTTTTAGGTCATAGCTACAGTAATGGAGAGGAGAAAGACTGAAATGCTTGGGTTTAGTGTCCTTGGCAGACTGAATGAAGCCAAACTCCCCACAGGCTTCCTGCTTATGCTGAACCACTGATTTCAACTGTGCACCCATAGTTTCTTCGCTTTCTCAGGAGAAAAAAAAATGGTTTTGGGAGTGAGGGGAAGAGCCTCCCCTTCCAGACCTTTCTTCTCCCCTAAGCCGGCTGAAGAACTAAGAGTAAACAGGAGAGATGTTCTTTTGTCCTCCGGGAAATGCTTTTCCCCCTGTACTGCCACCACACAAATTCAGGACACTCCAAAAGCCACCCTGGGCACGCTGATATTACCACGTCCTTGTGGAAGGACAAACAACACAGGAAAGCCTTGCTTTGAAGCTGCGAGCCAGGGCTTTTCATCGCTCGGAGGAAATGAAGCACTGACGTTGTCAATCCCTCCCAAAGCAGCTTGGTTACAGCTCCAGGGGAAAAAAAAAAAAAACCCGGGGAATTAAAGGCAGGAGCCGGAGGCAGAAGCGCAGGAGCGCGGCCGCGGCTCCACCTTGCGGCCCCGGCCCGGCTTGCCGCAGGAAAAAGCCTCACCCCGCTGCCCTTCGCCCAGCGCACACGGAGAAGTCCTGCCTACGGACGCAATACCAACATTTAAAAGCAAAACCCTCTCCTCTGCGGATTAGGGCTGATCTCCCTACCCACATAATTTGTCCTCATCACCTACCAGCAACTTTCCGGGTGGTGCAGCCGCCTTCTCTCCTCGGAAATCTCCGTCTCCTGGGTCAAAACCATCCCTCACAGCAGCACCTCCAGCTAGACGTTTCTTCAAGCCCACACTTCGTTTTTGTAGCAAAACCAAGGAACAGCTGCGCCCCGCCCTTGCTCCTTCCAGAAGGTTCTGGCCAGGTGGCGCAGCTGCCGGCAATCAGTGGCCACAGGTGCTGGCCCTTAGCTGGATGGCTCCAAGCAGGCACAAAGCTTGCCTTTTAACCACCTGCAAGGGAAGGCAAAGCAAAAAGAAAGTGTCAACAACTTTAAACAACTTTTTGTTCCTCAAAAAACCAATTTTTTGAGAAAGGTGGTGCTTTCTCAAGGGCTGAGGGCAGAGCTGTGAGGACCCCACAAATTGTCCTGTAGAGACCACAGAGTCTGCCTGTGTAGAATCAGTGTCTCAGGGAACACTGCTTCTGACTTCCAGGATCTGGCACAGGAGAGTTTTAAGGTTTTCCTCCTCAAATTTCTTGGTGTTCTAGTCCCATACTAGACTTAATAAATAATTATTTGTATGTGTGTTTTCTTTTTTTTGTGTGTGTGTTTCACTGTAGAGGTGGATTTATCATAGTCAGTATTTCTTAAGGCACAGCTGTTTCAGCAGACAGTGATCAAGGCTAACATTAAAGTCAGGTCACAATTTACATTACAAACACTGATTTCTGGAGTCTTACTACCCTTGAATAAAAATGTCCTGCAAGCAGAAATAAAGCTCTGTGGAAAAAAAAAAATTGCAGAACTAAAGAAGCTAAAGAACTAAAGCAGTGACACAGTTTTGCACCTACTACCCCTGGTTTTATGAACCTATTTCCACTTTTCATCAGTCAGCGATCTGACCCTTTAAAAATCGTATTTTCTCTGGGCAAAACAAAGTAGACACATGCAGATGATGTCCAAGTGCCCATTAGAAGGGACTGGCAGCTGCAGCCAAAGCTTCGTGGCCACCACGACAGGACAGTTTGTACTGTTTAAACAAACATGCTAATGAAGGTTTGCTTTAGAAAAAGTGAAAAACATTTGAGCACCCTGAACATTAAATCCTCATTTAATGATGGGAAGTGTTGTATTTCCTTCCAACACCCAGGCACAGTGCCATGACTTCAACAAGCTGCTTAATTTTCTCTGTAATGCCTAAATCTATGTGATGGATATACGGTGCCATATCACCCTCAGCTGGGAATTGCCTGAACTTTATTGTTTTCTGTCACAGTCTGTATGCTCTTCCAGTGTTTTAGTGATTGTGAAAGATCAGTAAAGAAGGACTACTTTGAAACTCTTTGCAAAGGAAAAAAATCCACAAGGGAACTTTAAGCAACAGTAAACCTGAGACCTGTTGTGCAGCACAAAACATTTAATGGGAAGAAGAAGCAGCCTTTCAACTGTGACAAATAATGGGAGATGCCACTGCAGGACCACTGCTGGAACACATTTAAGAGAGCATCAGAAGAGTAAGCACTCAGCTTTCGGGAAGCATTTTGTTCCCAGGGTCCCATCCTCATGGATCAATACAGTATTTATTGTTGGCAGTGATTATGAGTTACCGCTGCTGCTGTTACATGGACATCTCAAAGGCATTTTCATCAGTCTTTCCTTCTAAATTAAAATTGGTGTGAAAAGGCTGGGGTCCAAATTCAACAGGAACATAAGCAGCACTTTCAACATATCAATGATGAACAGGGATCTTTGGGGCAGTTTCATCACGTCCTTGAGGCCAGTGCTGGCCTGAGGGGCTGTGCCACTCTGCCTGCTAGACATTTCTGCCCCTTCTTTGGTCCTAATATCGACATTTGTCAACTGACCTGGCAGGAGCTTTCTGTTTTGGTCAAGTTTCACCACGATGCAGTGTAAATGGTAGTAGCAGCTTACAGGAGACAGGTGGGGTAATAGATATTTCAACTGGAGAATGCAGAAAACTTGAAACAGAATATTCTTAATCCTACTTGGTAACACACTTTCCAGTGAGACTCAGGTTCTGCCTTCAAATTGGATGGACAAGTGAATTAAGTGTGAAACCAGCTTGTGCTCCTCAGTGTTTATTTGTTGCTGCCCTCCTCCTTTGTGCTTCTGCAGGGCTGTGCAAGTGGGAAAGACAGGAAAATACATAACCTGTAAAACTTGCATCAGCTTTGATTGGGTAAAAGTGCCATGATGTTTAAGCTACAAGCAGTTTTTCACATGAACAGTGTGAAATTTCAGTGGATCCTGACCTTGACTGGATTAGGTGGCAGCTACAGTCTCACAGGAGAAAGCTCTCATGAACAGCCTCTAAGTGCATGAACCTGTTCTCTCAGCTGCTGAATTTCTTCTATTTTATCTCTTGCTGTCCTCAAGGTTATTCAGCTCCTCTTTATCATACTGCAATTCTCTTGCACAGTAACAATGTTTACCAGCTGTATTCCAACAGGGGGTTTCATTAGCAAACTCCTCATTATTTCAGAGAGGTCATTAATGAAAGCATCACGTTTGGCCCCAGGCAGATTCCTTGAAGATCTCTAGTAGTCAAACCCCCTCTAGCCTCATAACTCCTCCTAAGGAGGTGCCAGCCTCACCTTACATCCTTAAATCCCGAAGCTTCCTTATAATACCCAGTGTGTGATTTATCTTAATCTGCTAAGCACTGAATTAATAATGTATGGCGATGTTATAATGAGCCAGACTTGCAGAACGGTGTAGATTTCTTAAAATGTAGCACTTCTCTCCTAATGCAAGCAGGAAAAAGATGATGTCTTAGGAAAATAACAACTTACTAAAGGACTAAAAGGGAAAATATTTGTATTATATCAGAATCAGACAAAACAATATGACCTGACTTGAAATATAGTGGTCCCAGTGAAAGCCACACACAGAATATGATCCCAGCAACATCAAAGAGGTAGCAAAATACTCATTATTAATTTATCAGGAAATAGTAAAGAAAGCAAATGGTTGAGTTTTTACAAGAAGCAGAAATCTTTACATATCACACACTTCTATCAAAATACAAAAATGGATGAGCATTAATTACTAATCCATATTAATCAAAGAAAATGTTTCATTATTGTCCAAAATAAAACAAAAGGCCTCTTTAGACTTGTGTTGCATGCCAAGTAATTAGCACAGCCACCCACCAATTTGGCCAGCTGAACAAGGGAATATTCACCAGCCAGAACAACCAATGGAGGGAACATTTTTGGTCCAGTCACCACGTCGTTTTTGGAGGCATGGAAAGGAGCTCTCAGCAGGGTGAATCTGGAGCTTACCTGGAGCCTGGCTTACCATCACACCTGGTTCACCTGTAGCCTCTAAAATGAGGAAGGCATCAGAACACTTACTGAGAGACAATTACCAAAAGTGTATACATGAATATCATTTAACAGCTACAGGAGTTAGCAGGGAGACAGAGTTCTTGTGCTGCTTCCTGATGCTGTTAGATCAGGATCTTCTTTGCTTCACTTCCTCCTCCACTCTCTCATCACTGTTCACTCCCCCGAGGTTCCCAGTTACAGTACAGAACCTGTTTCCTGTCTCCAGTCAGGAATTCTGTCATATCCACCTTGGCATCAAGCCATATTTCTTGCTTCTTGTGCTACATGACCTGTTCCCTTTCTCTGTTTCATTTTAAAATTCCTGGCAGATTTTTAAACTCCTTTATTCTATGCTATACTTAACATTAGCCTACCTTAATAAAACATGGGCAGCTTGTAGTCGCAGGATTAGGTCTTCTTTCTAATCTGATGCCTAAAAGATACCTGGCAAATTTATTTGGGACATGATATCCTGAAAAACACTGTTTATGTTGGATAAATTAATAAGTAAGCTAAGCCAAATACAGCTTTAAGCAAAAACTACATTGGAAGGTTAATTTTATCTGTTACTTCATATCCTATAAAAACATATATGCACCTGAGTATAAGAAAAAACATGCAAATTATCATTCAAAAATTTAAAAAAGCTAAAACATTATGAAGGATACAATTTCTCAAATATGTTTATATATTACTTACAAGAATAATTTACAATGATATGAAAAGTATAGCCAAGAATTAATGAATTAGGAGATACAAGGATTAAAACTGCAAATATTCATTATGATCTACAACTTTACTACATGCACAGGTACTATTTCTCCTACGTAAGCTGTGCTTTATTCAGATTTAAGACAGATTGATTGCTCTCTTATTGAACCACTATCCACTATTTGATTTTGTTCTTACTTGCTCACTGGGCAAAAGCCAGTCCCGTACTCAGCACACACTGTTCCATTACTGCTTTAAAGGAGCAATATTGGACTCCAGTGGGTATGAATCTTCCTCTCTCTCCGCTCACATACAAATGATTTCACAGCAGAGAGGGCACAGCTGTACCGGGCAATGGAGCAGAGTTAACCTGGCTGCTCCAGTGGCTCCCCAGCAAACACAGCACATGCTGGCCCCATCAGAGGATGCCTGGGTACAAAGAGCAGGTTAGATGAGCACCCTGCCTGTGCTAAACCCCTTGGCTCCTAGGACAGCTAATCAGAGCTGACATCTGTCCTGCCTGCAGTGCCAGGCGAGGCTGAGAAATGTCTGCAGGGCTGCACTGACACGGACAGGGCTGATGGGCTCTCCCTCACGCTTGGTTAGCATAAGGAGTATGAAATCTACAGAAGGTTTTATCCCTTAAACTCTGTGACTGAGTTGATACTGTTGATACTTACAGAGGAAAATCTTCCAAAAAAAAAAAAAAGAGCATTATTTAAAGAATGTATCAAAATTAAAATGGCTTAATGCACAAACATTTCTGGTGGAATGGTAAGACCTTCCAGAAGAGCTCTAAAACTAGACTGCTTTATTGGTCTAAAACATAATAAAATTACTGAATAGACACTAGACAGTAGCTAAGGCGCTTTGTCTGAATCAGGCCTTGAGTGACTGGCCCCAGATACCCTTGACCAACAATCCCTCTTGATATTACAACCTATGGTATAATACAGGACTGTTTTACTAGGAAATCTAAGAAGTCCTCTTATTCTTAAACCAGGAACTTCTTACTTCTAAATAAACATCCTTAAATGTCTGACAGCCAATAGAAAATTACAGTCTTTGGTGACATTTGATAAAAGTATCAAATTAGGTTTTTCTTATCCTTGTCACATCATGGTGGTCACACCCCAGGATTTTTACCTCAGTAAGATACAGAAAATAACTCTGACATTCAGCCCTGTCTTCATCGACAACATCTTTATTTCACAAAAGTGTACGTACCCGTTCGTTAAAAATGCTTGAGCTTGATATTAATATTAGTAATAATAACAATAATAATAATGTAGTGTTGGGTGCACTGTGTTCACATTAAATATATTCATAAGGCCCTAAATAACAATTACCATGTTTATAGGTGTTGCATACTCTATTGGCTTCAGAAATCTATTTTTGATTCATAAGGTATTGTTTGAAAGTAGGTTCTGTTTGCATGAAAGGCTGTGCTCAGAAGATCTCTGTGTACACTCAGAGAACTGAAGGTCAGCCTGGAGCATCCAGACAATCCTGTTTACTAATTCATGGAGTGTTTCACAGCATGCCAGAAGGACACAACAGTAGTATTCTCACTTGGTATTCTGCAGTGGTGGAGCGTTTATTGGATTTTCCTCAGTCCCCTGTCATGCCTTAAGCATTTCTAGATCATTAATAATCAATAGATCCGTTTAGATAAGAATAATAATTCAGACAATTGAAAAACACACAGGCTTCCTGGAAGGGCTTGTGGTCATAGTCACAAATGAATTCGCTGTTCAACCCTCCTTTCTCCAGAGGAATAAATGTGCTATTGGAAGAGCACATTTTGGAATACCAAAGATGCTAGCTTTAATGATTGCCTAACAACTGCAGTGTAATATTTGGTTTGTTTGTTCAAACACTGCATAATTATACTTCCCTTAAATTTATCATCTTTACTAAGATTCTGAGCTCTGTTTAGACCTTACGACCTCATTGTACATTTAGTTACCACAGCAGCCTCTGCAGTTACAAAAGTAAAAATGTTCTCTATTAAAGAGCTGCTTTCTCGGTTTTGAGAAATGTTATTTCTAAGCCCCAAGCAGGAAATATCCAAGATCCAAGAACACAGAGTTAATAGTAGCCACAGGCACCTTGGGCTAATTCAGGTAACTGAAAGAGTGGCTGGCAAACTCAGATTTCTCTTCTTTCTCATGCCTCTCCAGTTCTGATGGAGATCTTTTACCCCAACACTTTATCTACATGTTCAGTGATCTTAATCTTCATTGCCAGGTTTATCATCTTTTGAAGGATGGCAGTCAGACTCATGGTCCATCATTCCCAGCACCCTTTCTGTGAGTCCTTTCTGTGGACAGGACAGACCAGCAATATTCCTGCTTTTCTCATACTGAAATAACATTTAACTTTTTTTAAAATTCTTTTTCTTCCCCATCCTGTGCAAGGTGTTCTTCAAACTCTCTCTTAACCCTCTTTATTTCATTGGTACATTTGGTCTTCCATAGGGTGTTTCCTCTTCTATTCTGAAGGACAAAATTCCTGTTACAAATGCCAGTCCTTCCTACATGAAAATCACCTTAATTTTCTATTTAGTCCTGTAGGGCTTTTGCTGGACCCCTCTGATTTCTTTTCAAATTTCAGCACAAAGTTTGTCTTGAATGTTAATACAGGATTTCTCAAAAGGGGCTAGGCTAGGCTAGGCTTCTTGATTTTTAACCTGCTCCTTCCTTAATACTTTCTCTTCCTTTTAACCACTTGCTATATTAGTATGCAGGCTCCTTTCTTTAAATTGAACACTTGTGTTCTGGATTTATTTGTTTAGTCTCACCTGCTGCAGTGTTAAGCCAAATCATACTGCAATTGCTTTTAGAGCAGCTCTCCCACAAGCTTCTCGAGCTGGTCCTGTGCACCAGTCAGGATCGAAGCCAGAAAAGAGCTTTTCTGGGATTGTAGACCAGTTGTTCTGGAAAGCAGCTCCAAAAATTGTATTTCTATATCCTGTCACAGGTAATGAGGCATTAATTCTGTTGGTAGCTGATACATCCCGATGTTAATACCTTCCCTGACTTTTTTCTCTGAACTCTATCCTCTATCTATATCCTGACTGAGGATGGGGGTAATTATAAAATTTTAACATTACAATTTTAAAATATATGTTATATAAATAAAATTTTAACATTACAATATTATTTTAGTGGGATACTTCCAACCACAGGGATTTCAGAATATTTTCTCATTTTCAACAACAATTTCACTTGTTTACAGTTCATTTTAGACTCCAGAAACAACATCAGCCCTCTGCATGCACGTTCTACCAATCTGTGTGAAATTCATAGGCTGAGAACATCACATCCACCAATTACTCCCTTTCTGCAAGATCTCTGAGCTGCCTCTCACCATATGAAGCCAAGCATCCTGGTTGTCCCATTTCATTTCCCATGCTTCTAGCACTGGCAGCCCTTGGGCTGTTGCCTGCTGCACTGGACACATTATCAGCTGACATGGGAAGGAGGTTTATTTCCCTTCCCTACTTGCTGCATTTGCGCTGCTTTCCTTGCAGCTTTTCAGACATGCCCTGAACATTATCCATGGGCATTTGGGGGGACCACAGCCCTCTGACATCTGTGCTCCTCTACATCTATCAGCTTACTCACAGTTTACAGGACTTTTTTTTATGTTTTCATCAGCCTGCCTCTTTTCTAGCCAAGGTTTCAACACTTCCTTCCTGTTCCCCCTCTTCTGAAATATTCCCTGCTTCCTAATGCACGTAAATCTCTTATGATGGTATCCAAACTAAATAATTTCTTACTGAATATTATGTTAATTTCTGTTCATGAACAGCAACTGATCATCATCCTAAGAACTCCCCCTCTATTACAGATTAGACGCTACCAGAGCAGAGAATTTCTAAAATGTTTTTATTTTATGAAAGGTTATTAACAGACAGCTGCCAGATTATTAGCAAGCAGCTCAAGTATTATATTTATGCAGAAAATAACAGCATCTACACTGTATGCAAGCTTCTCCCATACAATTCTACTAATTTATTTCCATCCTCCCCAGGAGAAATTCCAATAGGGAAAAGGGATTGTAACAAGTTTCATGAAGTCTCATTCATGAGAAGCTGTTACAGATAATGATTCAGAGAGGGAGAAAAGGATATAGGGCAGCATCCAGAAACTGGGGAACAATAGGGTGTTAAACCACCAGTGCCTGTTTGCAAAGTCCAGATAAATAGCAGGCAAAACCCATATTCCCTGGCAGATTCAGTTTCAGCACCTTGCAGGGTGCCAAACACACTCCAGCCTGTGTGTACAAGGGCGAGTTCAGGTCTGCTCTGCACTGGGGCGACCTCACCTCGACTCCTGAGGGCAGTTTTGGGCACCACAATATAGAAAAGATATTAAGGTATTAGAGAATGACCAAAGGAGGCCATGAGGATGGTGAAGGGTCTGGAAGGGAAGCCTTAGGAGGAGAAGCTGAGGTTTCTGGGTTTGTTCAGTCTGGAGAAGAGGAGACTGAGGGGAGACCTCACTGTGGTCTTCAATATCCTCACAAAGGGAAGAGAAGGGGCAGGCAATGATCTCTTCACCAAAGACAGAACTAGAGGAAAAGGCCTGCAGAGAAAAAAACCCAAGAGTATCCTATCCTAGAAACAGTTCAGAGCAGATACATTTTAACCTGCTGTACATTCTCATTCTCATTTGGAGTCTAAATTCTGAACTCACAGACACTTTCAGCAGAGGGAAACCTGTTAAGGTACAGCATCCATACAAAGGCATATCACAAACAGTAATGACTGGTAGCCAGTAGCAATTTGACTTTAAAACAAAAATCCTATCTCTGCACCTCTTCAAAGACTTACCCCTCCTATGGCTAGAACAGGCAAGTTATTTTGCCTCCCTTCATTTTGTTTTGTGGAGTTATTCACCACACCATATACAGTGGCTTATTTATGATGTGAAAGGTGTATGGTAAAAATCACCTATTCAACAGAAAGTACAGCATTCTAAAATGTCCAGGCACTTCCCAGAGCTGCTCAGTCACATGGCAACTGCCATGGCCTGGATGAACACTAGGAATGAATAAATTTATGATCCAAATCTGTACCATTTGCGGTTTCGAGTGTGTGTTGCAATACAAAAAGGATTTTCATAGCAGTCAGGTACAATCAATGAAAATGGGTGAGGCAGAGCTGCAGAAAGTGTTCAGAAAGAAGAGTGAGAGCTAATGGTCTCAGCTTCATGTCAGAGAAATGCCATAAAGCCTCCATCACACCTGGAGCTGGCACTGCTATAAACTGAGAATCAGAATGGGGAAAGGGTAAACAAAACATTGATTGTACTGTTCGGTGTGACAAGCACATTACTCCTCACAGGATTATGCTACAGATTCCATGACAACAATACAAACTAACATATTTCTAACTTCGAAAACAAGTCTTTGCCTTAATGCCACAGTTTGAATTCACGGGCCAAGGACAATTTTAAAAAGTTTTGCAAGGAGGCACCTCAGGTGTTTAAGGGATTAGTTGTGCTTTGATTTATCTATGAGCTGCAATGTGACAATGTCTGTGAAAAGTGGCCTTTTCCAGGGTGCTGACTGCCAGCAGTGCTGGGTGCACTGAGCAATGGTCAATGTGAAGCCTGGAGTGCAGGAAGAATGACCAGCTTTGAAGTGCTTGTTGTGCAAGAGGGAAACGCTTTCTAATCCAGAACATTAAAATAGTCATAGCCTGTGCCACTTCCCTTCAAGCACCACACATTTAATAAAAACATAGCTTGGTGTGTCTGTCATTTCTCAGTTCTGTATGGCCTGCACATGGCAGGTGTGCTTTAACTTTAGCATCACACCCATACATCATAAAGGAAGGATTTCCTTGGATGTACACATACTGATTCAAAGAATGAAATTCATTTCTTAGACTTTAATGAGCTGGAAGTTTCACTGAAGTTTCCAGTTCTTTAGCAATATCCATTTAATCCTCAATAAGCAACTCTCACTGTCTCAAAATTAAGTGTCTATCCAGATTTGGAGCTCTTGCATATCCCTCAAAATCCAAGCATGGTTTGCAAGCTGTCTGACCTGAAACTGTTCGTGGCATAAAGAACCACTGATATTCACTACCCAAGGCATTTTTACACATTTCTTCCCAGCATCTCTCTTCGCCCAGCCAAACTCTGTAATTTTTCATCCACAATGACACAATTTCCAGCAGCAAGATCCCTTTGCTTGCCCTTTGCCTTGAGCCCAGCCACTCGGTCTCATCAGCTTCTCTGTGTAAGCTCCAGCATTCCCATGGCTGGGAGGTGAGCTCAAGCCAATTAAACATTCAAATATCTCAACTGATATTACTCTGCTCGTTACTCTGCACAGCTGCTATATATGGCACAAAGAAAGCAACAGGAATTAAGTAGGCAAGGCTAAATTTTTCCAGCCCAGAGAATTACAATAAAGAGGTGGGACACCATGGCCTAAATATTTAATGAGAGCAGATAATACATAAATTGAGGCCTTGTGATTAGACAGTGTTAAGTTCCCACCTATGGAACTGGTTTCTCCAGTAAGGTCAGGAAACAAAAAGATTTTGTTTTAATAGTAGAATAGATGGCAAAAGATGCAGCTCTTCACACACCATGGTCTTCTGACAGTTTCACTGGTGATGTGGTTGCAAAGGCACACAAGAACCAGGCATATTTTTAAAAAATAGTAGAAGAAGGTTTCTTATGTTTGATATTCAGTGAAAAGGAACAATTATATAATTCACTTCACAGTGTACAGAGAGTCAGCTTAGGACAGACAGCAACAGAGCAGCCGAGTGAAGAGGCAGAACAGAAGAGGGTTTTAAAACAACTCTCTCTAAAGATGCATTTTGATGTTGAGACACGAGACACATTCAGAATCCATAATCATTGAATCACAGAATACTTTGTGTTGGAAGGGACCTTCAAAGCTCATCTAGTCCAACACCCCTGCAATGAGCAGGGACATCTTCAATTAGATCAGGTTGTTCAGAGCCCTATCAAACTTGGCCTTGAATGTTGCCAGGGATGGGGCATCCACCACCTCTCTGTGCCATCTGTGTCAGTGTTTCACCACCTTCCTTGTTCAAAATTTCCCTTGTCCTATTGTACAGGCCCTAATTAAAGGTCTGTCCCCATTGTTCTTATAAACCCCTTTTAATTACTGAAAGCTGCAATAAAGTCTCCCAAAAGCCTTTTCTTCTCCAAGCTGAACAACCCCAACCCTCTCAGCTTTTCCTCATAGGAGAGGTGCTCCAGCCTTCTGATCATTTTTGTGGCCCTCCTCTGGAACCTAGTCCAAGAGGTCCATGTCTTTCCCATGCTGAGGAGCTTGTCCAGGTCCCTCTGGATGGCATCCTGTCCCTCCAGTGTTTCAACTGCACCACTCCAGACCTGCTGAGGGTGCACTGCATCCCACTGCCTGTGTCCTTGAGGAAGATATTAAACATATTGATGCCAGTAGAGACCCCTCTTGTCTCCCATCTCCATCTGGACATTGAGCCATTGATCAGTACCCTATGGATGCATTCATCCAACCAATTCCTCAGCCACCAGACAGACCATTCATTAAATCCATGTCTCTCCAATTTAGAGACAAGGATGTTGTGAGGGACTGCCAAAGGCCTTACAAAAGTCCAGAGAATGAACACTTCAGAATATTATGACACAGTGCAAATTGTTGTATTGTTCATAGCCGACTACTCTAAGTTAAGTAAAATTTTATTTATGTTCCTGATTTTCAAAAACACTGGGAATTTTACTGCTATCCCTGAAAGTGTTTCTCTAAATAAGGACCACAAGACTGAACTGGACCTGAAAGCCAAGCAAGGCTTGTTAACAAGTATAGCAGTACCTATCACTTTATTGCACCCAGACTTGAGTTTCTCTCTTTGAGGTGCTTTTCTTCTCTTCCATCTTCCTCACTCAACAGTGTGTACATACAAAATGCACCTTGAAACACCTAAATTTTTGTCAGAATCTTGCTTCATAATACAAAGAGCAAACAGGCACCATCCCTGTGTCTTTAATGGCTGCCTAGACAGGGAAACTACAGTTGCTAAACTCAGTGCTCCAAGCAGCCTCATGTGCTTCATAATCCACAGTACTGACACAGCCCAGCCTACAGGGGATCAGATACTCCTGCTGGTCCTCTGCAAATTCCCAACTGCACTGCTGAAAACAGCACTCACCTGAGGATGCGCATTTGTCTAATGCTGAACATCAGGAGAATAGCACAGGAAAATACGAGAGACGGGAACTGTATGTCAAATGCAAAAAAGAGACCAACAACTAAGTGTCTCACTCTAAAAACAGGAAAATAATTATGCACATCATATTAATTTGTTCCCTTCAGTGCTACTGCAGAAGTTACACAAAAGTCCTTACTAATTTTATTTAAATCCTATGTAGGCATGAAAGGATTCATCCTGGCATTATGATAAATGATGAAACATAAAATTAGCATAAACTTATTTATATGAGGAACCCTGCTGACAGAGTACATGCTTCTTCATTTTATTTTTTCACATTCCCTCCTTCTAAGACACTCAGCCAGTTCTCCCATCAATTACACCCATACAAAAGAAGAATAACTTCAATAAAGCTTGTATAAATTCATCATCCTAACTAGGAGGCAATATGTATTAATAAGCTGATTTTGACAAAACCACTGGCTCAGAATAATAAAATTTAACCCCAAACTTATCCATATTGTATAAGGAGAAGACTCCTAATCTTAAAACAGATAGCACAGTGTTTATGATTGTTTCTACTTGACTGTGCAAAACTATTTGTGTTAACAGAAGGAATCCGGCTGTGTTTGTTCAGTTGAAGACAACAAAAAAGGATTTTTGTTCTGCTGTATCTGTACTGTCCACTGTTAGAAAACCAGCTTCAACAAGAACTTTGCTTTGCCACAGACACCCCTTTCTCAGAGCCTGGCAGTGTTGCTCTGCAGCTCATAACTACAGGCTGGAACTCTCCTGCATAGCACAGTGAGCTCTACCTACAGGATCCAGGTAACTTCACTAGTGCCTGGTTTGGGGAAACAAAAAGGTCTGCCACTACTTAAACCAATAGTCACACAATAGAGCAACTTATGCACCACAGAAAAAGTCTCAAGACAATTCTAAAAAGAATTGCCTTGAGACTTTTGTTTCAGAAGTAAGAATGCACTCAAGGAAAGACAAGAAAATCTCACAGTACAGATGTCAGACAATTTAAACACTGGCAAAAATACTGTAGCTCCCCAAAAATACTTGTTTTCTGGTTTCACTCCTTTTGGTAATTACAATTTTAAAAGCCTAAGGTGGTCCTTTCTTAAAAAAAGAAAAAAAAAAAAAAAAGTCTTTACCTCTTGAACAATACTGCAGCTATTTTGTTACACAGCAATGAAAAAAAAACCAAGTTAAATATTGGATTAGCAGGTGACAGCTCTTCAAAAATATTCTCACTGAAGTTGCTCAGAGCACCAGAATAAGGTTTCATGTTTTAAAAATTAAGTTACAGGGAAAGCTTCCTCCCTCTTACCATATCCTCGAGGACCTGTGAATGCTGTTGTGGGTGGCAGTGTGCTGGCAAAGCAAATGTCAGCAAACTGCCTCCCCTCACACAAGTGATTGATTTATCAGTTTAATAGAGCTGTAAATCGAGAAAAATGTTCCTCAAGCCTGAACAGTGAACCACAAGGAAATAATAGGCAACAAGCTGTGATGCAGAATTGAAAATATAAGTACTTGTGAAATACAGCATATGTTACATTTTCCTGTCAGCAGCCCACAGAAAATCTGGCCACTCTGATTTCCTGCTACAATGACACTGTCCTTGAATTCTGGTGGCAGAACCTTATAACATTAATATTGAATGCCCTTGCTTTCTTCTGTAGAGAGTAGCCATGTGGGCTCTATTACATTTTGGTCAATTTAGAACAGAAAGAAACCAGTACAAAGGAGCTCAAAACAGCACTGCAATTCATTAAGCCAAGAAAGGAACCTCCAGCCATAAAGCAAAAAAAAAAATTCTTTGCAATCACTTAGTGCTTTTATATTTACAGAATTAAGAAAGTTTCTAATGTCTGTAATTGTTTGAACAAGATACAAAGTGCTGGCAATGTGTATAATTCCCAAAAGATTCCTTAAGTACTTTTCTCACTCCATCTGAATACATCACTGTCATACAACCTGCCTTCTTTTCTTTCTCTGCAAAACACAGTTTCTGGCATATCCTGCCATTTCTGCCTAGAATTTCTCCTTCCTTCTTCCCATTTTTGCAAATTTAACAGGACATTTGCTAGTTAGCTCTTCTGTACTATGAAATGGAGAAAGCAAGCTGTGTTGGGAAGGGAGAGATGTTATCCAGCAGCCTGCAGCAGGATAAGCGCCAACTTCACACAGCCCTGAGCCTGGAAACATCTGTAGGACAGTAAAGGTTTCCTCATTATACATTCAGTTCTCACTCCTGATTAATCATATGTTTGTAACACAAAAAACAGTTCATAAGAAAAACCTCAAAACTTCAGCCGTGACCTAACTATTCACAATTACATTTTTAAGAGTTACCAAATCGGATAATTCAAGCATTCTGAAGATAGAAGCTGTGGTAGAGAGACAGTTCAATTTTAGACAAGCATTCTGTTCCAATTACCTGAAAATATTAATCTTGGGTTTGATGCATTCTTTTCCTCCAGGTTTGCTTCAACAGTGAGACAAATATGGGGGTTTTTATTGCAAGTAACAGCAGGTTTTCATTCAAGAAGGTAGGGGGTGAATTCAACACAAACACTGTTAAAAAGAAAAATTTTTTGTAGTTGAAATTAATTCTGTTGTGTAAAAAGCTTAGTCTTTAATAGAAAAGAAAAAGCATTTAGTTGAAAAATCTCCAATTGTTTCTAAGTTTGACACAACTGGAATAGCAGGCCTCTATTCCATCTTTCACAAAATAGTGGCAAATGCAGCCAGCAAAAGGCCAAATACCCTCAGAGATTCAGCAATGTCTCTGTAGGCCCTCAAACCCTTCCCTGGGAGCTGTGCCTTTACAAACAAGACAGGCACATCTCCTGCAACCTTGTCTGCAGCCCAGGGGAAATAAAGACACCACTCACATGGGACTGGCCTCATAACATTGGTCTTTTGCTCTTCTAGCTGCTTTTGTGTTAAAAGCAGTGGTTGTCCTCACTGTAGCTGCTGTAAGCATCAAGAACTTGCTGCAGTGTGGCCTCTGCCCCAACTCCTGCTGCAAGGCACGAGCAAGGAGACAAAAAACCCCAGGGAAATGTTGTGAGGGAAAAGTGCCTTCACCCTGCCAGCACATCACATCCACCAGCTTGTTTGAGTTTTGCAATGCCTTTTCAATATTGGCCTTCATTAGTTTCGGCATGTCCTGTGAACCTCTTGGAGGTCTTTAATATGCTCAGCTGTGGCCACTGCAATCTTTTCACTGTGGTATCAACCCCCTGTCCCTCCTACCACAATCTGTAGATATTTTTAGATGGTATTTAATTAGAAGTCTGAGCTCTGTACCCACCAGAAACACAAGTCAAATAATACTGATCTGCTTCACAGGAACTTGTTTTCACTACTGGACAAAATCAAATGCAAGATCTTCCCAAGTTCCTGTTACGTCCATGGAATTCAGCAGCCTTCTGTATTTAAAAGCAATCCAACGTATTTCAGGAGTGTTAAAGTGCTTCATTCTTCTTCTTCTGATGGTCTAGGAGCATATCCACGTGCAATGTCTGTCTATTGGATTAAAAGTTTAACACGCATTAAGTATTACTGAAGGAGCAAACACTGAACTCTGGCACTTGCTGACTTTGCCTCTGTGTTTTTCTTGCCTTGCCTTTCTGCATTAGAATTCAATCAGTTGGCTGTACCCCCAACCTCTCTTTGCTAGAAAATAATCAGCCAAAAATTAGTTTTTACACAGTGGAGATAAATAGGATCAACTTCAGTGAGAAGACTACATCCCATGAAATTAAACTTATTTACTTGCTTCAGTCTTTTAAAGTATTGTAGCAGCAAATTTTTAAGTGTTGGTACAGCAAATGACCTGCCAAGCAGGGAGCTGCTGACTCACAAGACCACGTGCTACTTGGAAGAAACATCTCAATGTAACTTGTATTGAATTCCCTACTTTCTCAGATTTTTGTCTCAGGAGCACATTTAAAAGTAATTAGTTAATGAACTTGAAAGGAAAGAGAAACCCAGGTAATTCTGGAATCATATTTACCATTAAATTTAGCACTTTTTCAGAAAAAATATAATTTTACTGAATTGACTTACACCCTGGATAGCTCATTACAAACTTAGAATCTCATTTTAGCTTGAAAAATCAAACTTACTGAGCCAAGCCAATAAATAATGCTGTTCAGTATGGGCAATAAATAACCAATTTAGCTGCTTTCCAAATCCATTTGTAAGTAATCATGCAGACATTAAGCAGTTTCATAACTGATACCTAATGGCTACATAATAATATATTTATTAGAGCTAATAATTCCTGTTATACTGGTAAATGGGCGAGCATGGTTCATCACCATCCCTAATGGTCTCTTTATGAAGTAAAAGGGAGGCTGTCAGGGAGTGATTGGTACACCCCATGAACAAGGCTTCTTCAATGCACTCTCCCATTCCTGGAAAATAAGGCTCAAACACAGATGTCAGGGGCCTGTCAAGTCACAGGCTTGTCAAGTCACGTCATAACAGATTTATTCTCCCAAGTTTTGTCTGAAGAGTGCAGTGACTGCAGCAGGCTGGAACGTGGAGGAAACTAGAAACCTTTAACAAAACCTACAAAATTAATGTATTTATCCGTCCATGCTATCCATCTTGAAAACTCTTTATGCCACTAGAAATGTGCAAAATTAGCCTTCAGCTGTCAATTAAAGCAGTTTAGTTTGCAGTCACAATTGGATAAGAAATTGTTTGTATTCCAGCACTGACACCGAGCAGAAGAAAAGAGATTCTGAAACTCTCTTTGTGTTCCTCAGGCAGTGGGTGAGGCTGTGTTTCCCCCTAGACTCTGCTTCTCAGAACTCCTTTCCAGGCCCTGGGAAACAGCTGTAGCACAGTGCACTCCAGCTACAACCCCATCTCACCCTTAAACTATTATTTTTCCTATACTGCCATAAGTTCCTTGTGTCAGGGCTAGAATTAGGGCTGGTGTGAGCCATCACACAAGTTATCCTCTTCAGTCTTTGAAAAACAGCCATGGGAAAGGATCTATCTTAAGCTGTTTCCTCTTTCTAAGGTCCCTTTCATACTGCTAGAGATGGGAATTTTGCATACAAGTCTTCCCTATTTAATTTCTAGAGAATGTTCTTTGGTATTGATTGTGTCAAGATCTCATTTTCCCCCTACTGCTCGCTAAAACTTTTTTTTAAATGCTCAGAAATCCTCCTCACTTAAGCTTCTCTTCATTTATCACAAAGGGGATGAAGAGCATTTTAAAAACAAAATGCACAGACTTGTGGGCTCTTGACTAATACATGGAATGTAAAGAACATAGGTGGGAAGATGGATTTTTGTCCGCTATCCGCTGCTGTTTGAGTGGTGTGCACCCCAAGCAGAGCCTGTGACAGCCCTCTGTGACACCAATGCAGCATGTGAGTGATGCCCTGGCCTTAGGCTTGCTGAGCCACAAGTGCCCAGCAGGCTGAGAGCAAGAAAAGTGACTCACCATCCTCTGAAGCCTCGTGGAACCACCTCTGGTGACTGTGAAGGGAATTATCACAGTTTTTACTGACAAGGCATATAGAAGATATGAGGAAGAAACAATACTGCATCGGTGCCAATAGCAATAGAGACGGCTTGCTTAATCTGCCAGTAGCCTGAAGTAGGGAATGTCACTGAAAGCTCACCTTAATAATATTGCATTTGGAGGCAAAGCCCTGTCAGTTGACTGTCTCATTTATGGTTTCATATCTCTAATCTAACACTGAAGAAAAGCTTTATTAAAAGTAACTGACAATATCATTCCCTTCCTTGTCACCATCTTAGCCTGAATCCCTGTCTGTTACAAACACACTGACATCATCTCACTAGGGATAGCATTTTCTAAGAAGAAAACTGCACCAATGCTGCACCTCTCCTTCTCCTGCTTCCCCTGACTGCCTCTGAGCAACCATTTATAAGAGCAACAGCATTAATCCAAAATGTAGCATTTAAGGCCCGTTCATCCCTTGCTCTAATTACCCCCAGTTGGGGCTATAGCTTGGGAGTTAACTCAGGCTTGCACCCTCCCTGCTTGCAGCCATGCTCTGTAAAGCAATGCTCCTCTTGCTCAGTGGGACCAAGATGGCCACAGGACTGACTAGCAGCACCCAGGCTGGGACCTCTGGCAATTGCCCAGATGGGCTTTGGTATGGATTTATCTCCTCCTGTCCTCGTTGGTTTGGGTCACAAATCTAAGAAATTCAGTGGAAAAAGGTGTCCTCGTTGTTCCTTCCTGTCTTGGGAAGGCAAGTAGGAGGAAAGGTTCCCTGCCCCTTCTTTTTTCCCAGCTAAAAGACAAATAGGATTTTGGCTTCACAGTCTTTGCCAGTCAATGTCATTGTAGATCAGGAAAGCATCTTTCCTAGGGCAGGACATGGGTTTGCCCTCACTGCTCAAGCTAACCTGATTTTGAGCTGATTTTGGGGGGAGATCTGCCCAAGTGAAGAAGCTGTCTAAGCTAAAGTAGAATGAGGCTGTCTTGGTTTGAAAGACAGGTGTCTGCTAAGGAAGGTGGGAACCCTTGGTTTACACATTCAACTCATTTGAAGCTACTTTTAAACTAACAGTGATTAAAATACCAGCAGCTTTTAAATAAAAAAATACAATTATATTAGCACTAATAAATATAGATGACAGATGAACAAGGAAGAATATAAGCTGAATGGCAGATAAGGATCTCTCCATGTCCAAAATTTCTGTGATGGGGTAGCAAAATGCTGGCTTGTGACTAGCTTGTGTTTTAAATAAGATACTCCCTTTTTGTTTTAAATGCTTCTTTTAAGGTGATTCCAGAGTCTCTCACCAGAAATGTGTTTCTTATGAGCTGAATTAATTTTTGCTGACCTTAACAAATAGTCATCAGTCACCCAAAACATGTCCCCCAGAGAATCAAACAGGCAGCAAAACTTCACAGAGCTCTAGAATTTATGTGTTTGAAGGATGCATTAAGTATTTCAAACAATTTCTAGGATGTTTTAGACCATAAACTCTGCTTTCAACTATCATAGATCATTGGCTCTGCTTTACAAGAAACATTGTTTTACAGGTTTATAACTTGCCTATAAAAATGTGCTCCAGGCTAAAGCTCAGTACAAAAAGGTCTCAGCTAAAGGGTAATTTTTTTCATTACAACTTTTTTCTACTTTCTTTAGCTATTTAAGATCAGGGCTGCCTTCAAAAAAATCCCCTTTCACTGTAGGATTATCACCAATGCTGGGTGTTGATTTATACTCTAAACTGCAGGGAAGGGAAAAGTAATCCAAATTTAGAAAAAACCCACAAAACCATCATCAAATGAACACCCCAAAAATGCTGGAACTATGAATTTTTACATGGTCAAGGTTTTAGATTTTTAAGGCAATGTACTGGAACATGTTCATAAAAGAGTTGTAAATTAGTGTGCACTTCAGACCATACAAAATGATCTAGTATTATTAATGTACATCTGTAAGACAGTGCTCCATCAATGCACCTCTGCATTGTTGACAGTTTGGGGTTCCTCAAGACCTGGAAAACAACTGGCTAAAGTTGTTTGGTCTGTTCATCTCATCCAATGCAATGTTTCAATGTCACACCAGTGAGTGTTGCTTGGGCAAGCTCAGAACTAATTTAACATTCTAAGAAGCAGAAAACATTCAGCCTAATGATAATCAGCGAAGTCAGATCCAGGGCAAGCAAAGTTCAGCAATTTGAGCTCAGTTTTATGTTCAATTATTTGGCTCATAAAAGCTAAATAGGTGTTAATGCCTATAGGGAACGATAAGAGTTATTAGTATTAAGTTATATGAAACTACCATAAAAACACAGCATCGGGCTTTGTGGGTTTTTTCCCAACAGCTGCAGAAGGGGTATTGTTGGGAAAAGCAGACATATGCTTTTTCCCCAGTCTTCAACAGAGTGAGTGAAATTGCTGTATTTTTGCTAAGTTTCTGGACCAGCTGAAGCAATACTGTTGGTTAGAGGGTACTATGGGGTAAGAGTACTCAGTGGAGAACATGTGTGTGGAGATCCTGGACAGCCCCACCCATACTCAGGTTATAATACCCATGCCCATATCCATTTACATGAGAGACCTTTTGAGTTTAGTGGTTTTTTTACTATCTAGTTGTTCTAGGCATACTCTAGTGTAGAGTTACACTTCCTAGAAACATTAGAGCTGTTGCTTCTACATTTAAAGACACGCGAAGAAAACAATTCTGTTTCTAATAGTTACAGAAATAGTTCAAATACTGATCAGCTTCCTGCCCTACAAGCCTCACAAGAGTATTTCATGCTTCTTTTGGAATCATAAGGTCATAGGTGCTACACTTACAAGCTGTTATTTATATCCCCTATAGTAGTATTTCCCTGATGTTTACTACTGGCCCTGAAAGACTTGGCAGCCCGTCACACACCATCACCATGAGCTGGGGGTGTTCAGTCTGGAGAAAAAAAATGCTCCAGGGAAACCTTGTAACATCTTCCAGTACTTAGAGGGGCTACAAGAGAGCTGGAGGGGGACTTTTAATAAGGGCAGGTAGTGAGAGAACAAGGAGGGGTGGCTTTAAACAGAAAGAGGGCAGGGTCGGACCAGATATCAGGAAGAAATTTCTTACTGTGAGGGTGGTGATGCACTGGCACAGGTTGCCCAGAGAAGCTATGGATGCCCCATCCTTGGAGGTGTTCAAGGTTAGGCTGGATGGGGCTCTGAATAACCTGATCGAGTGGAAGGTGTCCCTGTCCAGAGTAGCAGTGGTGGAACTAGATGACTTTTAAGGTCCCTTCCAACCCAAACCATTCTGCAAAACAACTCTGTGATCATTTAAGTATTAACTATAACTACAGAACAGCAATATGTTTCCATGCATCAGTAACAGACTAATTATGCCTTTTCAGATCAGCAATATCATGAAGATCGCTGTGTACATCTAAAGTCAAAAAACCCCACAATCAAATCAGAATATACCACAAAACCCTGTGGATGGTGTGCAAAGGAAATTAAAAACAAAACAAAACAAACAACCCAGCACTGGTGATGCTTCTTTTACTTTTTATATAATCATCAAGCTTTTAGTTAAGAATTATTAGAATGAACATATCCACTGAAACAATACATTTATTATTATTATTATTATCTATTAGTTGCTATGCACACATGAATTACAACAGTGATGATTTCACAAGTGGCATGTGCCACACCAGGCAGTACATCAGGATTTACATGAAGAGGTCAACTTTATCTTTAGGTGTTCAAGAATTATAGAAACAATATTAAAAGCTGAAGGCTATTGAAGTAGGAAAAAAGTTAGGATTTTCAGTGGCAATCCTACTTCATTAATAAGAGTGACATTTACTGGTGATTAAGCCTTTCTCTGCTTAGTGGAGGACAAAATTTTAATCACTGGGATGAAGTTACAGTTAAGCCAAAACAGCTCAGCCCAGCTATGGAGAGAAGCACTTATTTGATGGTCTGTCAGAAGGAGGTCTGCAGAACCACTGCTCCCCCAGTGACAGGGCTGAGAGCATGAAGGTGCCCAGACTGCAATACACCCTCTGTGCCTAATTCAATTTCTAAATCTCATCAGGAACAGGATACAAGCACAGGCTCTATTTGTACTAATGCGAACTGAAACGCACACTGAAAGAAATGACTCATAGGAGAGACTCAAGGACCTGGGGGAGATTGTAATACTGTACCTAATTTTGGAAACACTTCATGATTTGTATCCTCTTTCAATGCCTATGGAAATAATGAAATTTAATACCAGGTGCACCAGGGCGTCCTGGCAGTTTTGACCTTTAGGAGAGCAAACTTGGATTTACAGATGGCAAGATTCACTGCAAGCACATCACACGACACTGAGCTGCTGACTTTCAGGCTCACTAAGATTTACTGGAATACCCCAGCCCATACACCAATATTTCAACACCCACAGGAATGGAAGTTTTACTAACAAATATCCCTGGCTGCAATTTTACCAGTAATTCCCAAGACTTATTTCAGCCTTCAAAATCATTTTAACCAACATGATGTGAATTTGAAATATTTTTCCTCATAGGATTTCTTAGCGCTACACATTGCAAATCTAATACTAAGGCTTTCCATTGCACGCAAACCTAGTAGAAACATGAATATGAGGCAAAAGTGGACCACCTGATAATAAAGTCCAGTGCAATTAAGGACCTCTGGAAAGCAAAATTAATTTAAGCACTAATCCAAGAGCTTGCTTTTTTGCTGCTTCCTTTTGAAGACACTTACCTAACTCACCTGTTCCCATTTCTTGGAACTCTCCTTCACTAATGGAAGTTAAAAATAAATCCTGGAGGACAAACTCCATTTGTGAGTTGAGACATCAGCTACCACCACACACCAAAAGTGTATTTGTGGACCTGCAGGCGGACATAAAAGCAAGCCTTCATTTAGGAATTAGTTATTACCTGCACACAGACATACAGAATGCTGATTGACTGCTGCAATCAATATGAACAATAAATTAGGTCTGAGCTGGATAAGCAATGCAGCACATTGAACCAGACTTCACAGAAGAAGTTTGAGAACTTTATCTCTCCCCTTTTTATTTTAAAAGCTGTTGTTCTAGTTCTCTTGGCTTCATCTCTGGCGTTTCTGGGACCTGGAAATGGAGACATGCTTCAATTTCTGGGATTTCTTTTTGTCCTACAAAATATTGTGTTTTTCTTGACATATATGGACACGATGGAAAGAAGACAGATTACAAAAGAGAAATGCCCCCTTTCTGTGTGCCCTCAAATCCTCTTTCTGGTTCCTAAAAACAAAACATTTGGACAATTACACTCGAGCCAACACATTGTACTTCTGTTCCTCTGTGTTCACCACGTATTTGATGCAGTAAATCCTGGGCACTGGCTGCTGACATCCACAGGGGTTAACTGAGAAGCCTTCCTTGCTTGCCTGTACACAGAAAGTTTTTCCAGCACTTGATCTCCCAGAGATTCATTCACTGACTGTACTCTGTGATCCAATGGGAAGTTCTTCACACATTTCCTGAGTAGAGAGAAAACCCATTTCAGTTAAAAAAAAGATTATTTAACTTTCAGTAGTGCAGTGCCATGGCAAGAATTTTTTCTGTCTTCATAATATATCACTGTAATGTTTTATTTACAACAGGATTTGTTCCAGAGATGAGTGACTAAAATATGCTGTAGGCTAAAGTCATAAATTTTCAGATCTCACCCAGTGAGTTTTAACATCTTAAGTAAATTAAATTTTTAATTAAAAAGTAACTCAACTGCAATGTCATAATTTGAAAAGTCCAGATACCTTACTAAGTCCAGCTTGCATTCACTTATACTGAAAACAGCACTACATATTTCTATAAATGTCTGAATAGGCCTTCAGTTTCCCTCAGACTTCTCTTTTCTTCCAGTTAAGTAAATACACTCTCACATTCAAACCTGAAAGAAGTCCCAGAACAGCATGTAGCCTCTGAACTCCCAAGGCCAGAGACCTCCCATTACCTTTAATACACTTTGAATCAGATCCTATTAGAGACTGCGTTGAGAGATAACTTCATTTCCCATAGAGTGGCCCATAGGCCGCTAGAACCAAAGCATTATTAAACAAACGACCCCCCCAACCTAATTTTCACATTTATAAGGAATATATATTAATATAATAGGTTAAGTAATTTTAAAAATAATTGGTAAGCACTTTTAAAAATCTGATTTATCTGACCTTAAATACTGAGTAAATATACATGTAACAATAACATACATTGGCTTTTAATCAGCCCGAAACTGTTTTAATGAATCAAATCTAGAGTTAATCTGAGCCAAACTTTATTCAAGGATTGACAATAATGATAGTGCTCTGAACAATCTTTGGGTATGTAAGAAGGGAAAAAAAGTTTTTGTTACCTTTCACTGATATTTGCCTGGTTTTGCACTGTAAAAATATTCTCACAGTGTCATGGCCCCTCAGCTCTAGAATAGTGAGGAAACATTCCTGTAACAATGCTTCCAGAATGGAAAGAATAATAATCAGCGATTAATAACTTCCACCATTTAATAACTAATGGATAAGACTTAATCCTGGTTTGAATGCGTGACAGAAAAATCCCATGGGAGCCCCAGCGTGATCCTATTCATTAAAGAGCAGAATCTTCACTCCTTAGAGATGAGTGCAAACGTTTAATCTTTGATATGTGTCTCTGACTACAGGTGGCCGGGAATACTCTCTGAACTAACTGTGATGTGCTGCGTGCACTCAGATGCAAAAATAACACTGCTTGCTCCAAGCCAGCATAAGCTCATTTACATTTTACCTCAAATCAGGCCCATGGATACAAAAGAATGCTGTTCCCGCAATCTACTTCACCTCCCTTTGTCTTGTTCCATGGGATCAGTTGGCAAGTAGAGGTTGTTACAAATATAGGCCACAGCACAACCGTACTCTTCTCCCTTTCATAGTAACTTCGAAAAACAAAAAGCTATGGCCCACAAAGGTCTTATTAATTTCCTTTATTGATTGAAACATAAGACACAAGGCGCCTCGTGGCTCCTGAGCCACAAAACAAAATAGATGCAAGGACCAGCAATGAAAAACACTAAGTAATGAAACAAAAGAAATTATGAAAAGTAAAGCTAAAGATCAATATGCTGCTTTTCTGAAAGACTGTGCTCAGCTTTAAAAACAGAGTTGTCTGTGCTGAATTTTTAATTAGCTATAGATCACTAAAGAAGGATTCCAGACCATCTGGAGTCTATTCTGTAAGTTGATCTGGAAACCTCTAGCTCAAAAATAGTCCCGGTGGGAAGGCACAAACACACATACCACAACCTCATCAGCAAGTTTCTAGAATATCTTTTAGATAAAAATATGCCATCTTTATGTCCTGGGAAACCTGAGATGAAATATAAAAGAACCCAAATACCAAAGTACTAGAAAGAATTGGAGTAGGAAGGTATCACTTCTTAAAGGAGCAACAAGAGGGAGGTTAATACCAAAAAGTCTGATGAGCAGCTTTAGCTTCAAAACATCAAAAGATCCAATTATTCAACAATGTCAGATAATCAACCAGATGATAAACATAGATCTTCTGAGCTTTTACAGGAAGCTTGAAATAAGACTTACAATATAGCAGAGGAACAGAAGCCCCCATCACATTGTGAGGGTGGGGGAATCAGAGAAACACACTGAATGAAAGTTATCCTAAAATGGAACTTGGAATGATGCCATAGTTCACAGCTACAAATACAGAATATGCTGATGTATTAAAGATGTTTTTTAAATACAGCTTTAACCAGAATGGAAAAGAAAGGGAAGTCTTGGCAAAGATTTTGGTCACCATCAGCAGTACAAAGAAAACTGAAATAATTCTAGACATTGACTAGTGAAACTTTTGTTTTTATTCTTAAATCTGGTTGGATCAGACTAAAAGGCTCCCTCCTATTTCTATACCAAGAAAGGAAGAATTAGCAGGTGTCTCTTAGAATGAGAAAACAGTTTATGCACAATATTTGAATTACGGTCCAATGGCACAGCATCTCCAAGGGAAAACAGCAAATAATGCTCTGGAGATGGTAGAACAGGCCCTTACTAAGCAGTTGACAATCAGCCTTCGTAAGAGATCTTTGCCCCTAAGAATTAGAGCAGACCTTTCCAGAGTGTATTTAATAAAGATGGTATCCTAGGAACTTAAAGAATTGGGACTGCAAGCAGAATTTGTTTCATTTTGACATTGGGAAGGGTTTCCAGAAAGAAAGTTAATGAAAAAAAAAAAAGGCTATAAAATATGAAGTGCCTGAGTATTTAAAAAATGAGATGCAGTCTGGAATCATAAATGTACCTCTAACCTGGCCATGACTGAGCAATACAATCAGGCAGAGCCTTACCAGAGGGAGCTCTAGGCAAGCCTTCTATCCTCTTTTTTTCCATCGAGCACAGCCTGTGGTCACAGAGTAAGATACAGATGTGGGGACATATTTTCCCATTCAGACAGGGACTCCATCTGGCTCTGCACATGGTGACAAAGGGTATGTCAAGCATGAAATACATTTCCCTATCACATTAGGTATGTTGTGAAGTACAAAGGTGGTATTTGGAGCTCTTCGAGAACTGCTTCTAGTAAAGCCTTCTGTAAAATCCCCACTTTCACAAAATATTGACTACATAAATTGATAAATCAAGATTCTTATCAAGCCTCTTTCAACACTTAACATGAATTCCAAATTTCCCTCTACAACAGCAATTCACCTGCATCTAAATGACCTGATTTAAATGGGATACAAATGATCGTTAAGGGATGAGTCCACATGAATAGAAGAATGGAAATGCACAAAGCAGGAAGAGAAGACAGGATTCAAGCAATTTCTCCCCTAAGACCCCAGAGACTGATTATAAAGGCAGGCAAATTTCTGTCAAGATTTTTAATGAACAGAGATTTGTGACTTCCTTCTGTCGTTTTCCTTATGTTAAATGAAATTAAATCATATCTTTAGAAATTATTATATTAAATATTATATTAAATTGATATCTTCATAGATTATTTTAGCTTAATTTTCCACATTACTGTGTCTAAGTATGATGCACCAGACCCTATAAGCAAGTTTCTCTGTGTTTTATTGATTTGCAAGGATTGCATACATTACAATTAATTTATAAACCCATTTTTTCCCACAAAATAGTTTCATACTATTTCCTTTTCCCTGGAGAAGTTCAGAGGAAGCTTTACATGGGCCACGCCATAGGGACTCTTTGCCTTCCCAGTGCTCAGTGCATCACGTTACTAAGGACTGTCCATTCTACTCATTTTTTAATTTTTCCAGCAGTAACAGCGTCACTGCTTTCAACTTCTAAATTCAGAGAATTCAGAGAACAAAATATTCACAATATTTCAGTCAGTAACTTACATTACATTTAACACATAAAGGAGGAGGAAAGGCTCTACTAAAATCCAAGAGGCACAGTCACAAGCCATCTCTAAACTTTTATCAGTTTGAGCATCTCTTTGGACAGAGTACTATATCAAGCAGCAAAGCCCCAGCTCTCTGCAGCCTAGCCTCCTTAAGAACTCATGGACTCAACTCCTGAAGAGAGCAGTTCTTCATGAATCTTGCTCTGATGCACAAAAGCAGCGTTTTTGATCTGTGGCACCCATTTGCCATCCTTCTGTTTTAGCTGAAATAACGGGGAACTGTGATCTCTGCAGCACTTCAGTTTCACAGGGGCTGTGAAAATCTGATCTCCCAACTGCTGCAGCTCCCAGACCAATATTGTAATATATAATATCATCAATGGTGGTCTAAGTTAACTATATAGGCTAGGAATGGCAGCAGGCCAGACGCCCCCACAGGCTCTGCCAGCCACCTGAGCCACACGAGCTCCCAGTAACTCCCCACGCATCCGAGGACAAGGGCCAGCAGAGCTCACCAAAAGCCATTGCTAATTTCTATTAGCAAAGCAGGTAAAAATGTGACAGAAAGGAAGGAGATATTGCTCTTTTCTTTCCTAAAATAGTGCTGACATTAGAAAAGCCCCCTGAAACAGAAAGCTCAAATATTGGAACCAGCCTCATGTTACAGGGGCCCATGACACTGGTATTGTGAGGTCTGCATGGAAATCAAACCTGACTATAAATTTTTCTGTATTCATTGTTACTTTTCCTTTAGCAGGTTACAGAGTATGTTAATTCAGTAAGATAAAAAAAGAGCAATAATAATATCAAATGTAGAATATTTATGTGAGTTTTTGTTGTTTCAGAAGGAATTAATTCAATGTTTTCAAAACCAGCTATGAAATGACAATGATTACAGAAATAACATCAGGAAAACAAAAAAATTATGGGAAAAAAAGGGACCCTTTAGTTCATTGGCTTTTTGACCCACTTTTGAATCTTGGGAGAAATGGTTTGATGATTTTAGAATTTATGCATCTATCTATACATATTACTATTTCAGCAAACTAAATTGATAAAATCATACGGCTTAAAGCTAAAGTGACACTAGCAAGACCTGCTAAGACAGTAAAATAGAAAACCCCATAACATTTATCTTAGGCAGAGCCCCGACATTTCCTGTAGCTGTATCACTTTTTTCTCGAAACACATTTTTGTAGATGTCCTATGCTTACAATGGATCTGCTTTTGAAAAACAGCCTCTGCAAATACATGTTCTGCTCCAACAGAAAGAAAAATAGACACCAGAACTCATCATCCAAGTAACAGAAATGTAACATGTAGATGCAAAAGTGTGTGAGATAAACAATACAATTTCACTTATTTACCCTCATCTCTCTACTTTGTTTTTTCATTATACAAATCACAAACAAGCAAAAGCACCGTGACAAGTCCAGCAACTGGGAACAACTTCCAAGTACTCCAAGCTTAGAAACAGTCAATCACTTGACGGAGGCCAGGCATAGGATATTTACTTTTTATTCCTACCAGATAAAACTGAGATTCTACCTAAAACTCTGTGCTTAGGAAGATGGAGTGAAAAGATCCCTGCTTTAAAAGGGTGAATAAAATGTACTGCTGTCACTTGTGAATTTAAATACTTAAAATCATCCACTAAGGTATATTTGAGCATTAAAAAATGTCCACAGCCTTCATTAGGTTCTAGTAAGTCTTATCTATTTGCAAATACATCTCTGTGGCTTCTGCAGCTCTGACATTCACTGGAATGGGTAGCAATACTCTCATGATCTAAGCGCACACTCCCTTTTTCTGTAATAAAAATAATGGACAGGCAGCCACAGAATGCAAAGGTATCATCCTGCCAAACTTTGCAGTGATATAAACCACAAGAACAAAGCTCTGGGAGCATCGTTACAGCTCAGAGCATCTTGGTACTTCTGTGATAAACTCTGAGGTACATCAGCCATGCTGAACTGCAAGGGGCTCCAGTTTCTCTGGCAGGACACAAGCATGTAACTTCTCACACACAATGGGAGAGCCTCAAATAAATCAGACTGTTGGAAGCCGAGCATTAAAAAAGAACATAGAGCTTTTTTAAGAGCATGGGCTTTGGAGAAAGAAGCTGCTCCCTTTGGTTGAATGCTTCCTGAAAGCGAAGGTGTTTTTATAGAAAATGAAATGACAGTTGTTCTGTGCAATTATGTCCACTCATATCCTCAGCAGACGGCCAAGGCATCTATACTGATTTAAACCTGCTTCAGAATTCTAACAGGTTCCCTTGATGGATGTGCATTATTCCCTCTCCTTTGGCATGCTAATTTCATCACTCCCAGCAAAGGTTTTACTCAGCATTTACAGACATGCCCCAACTTGACAGCTCTACAATTTACTCTCACTAACAACAAAACAAAAGGCATTTATGTCCCATTATCTTTACCAAAGCCTCTCTTGGCCTAAGATTGTAGGAGCATCGAAATTTCTATTTTGTTGCAAAAGAGCAAACTCAAATTTGACTATTTTTCTTTCTTTGAAAAAGACTTTGGTGCCTGATTTAAGGAGCACTTTTCTTCTGTAAGGCAGCTGAAGCAGACCAGCATTAACGACTGATACAGTGCCTTTCCCCAGTCATCTCACACTGGTTTCTGTATGACAAATAGCCCAAGTTGTGAGCGGGACCTCTACAACTAAACAGCAGGTGCAGGTAAAACCTGACCAAATTCTTTACAGAACATGATTATATGGCTCAAAGTATCAGTGGAGCAACACTCATTTTCATCAGCAGAAAATGCAATCCTGTGCTTTTAGCTAGAGGACAGCTACAGGATTGCATATTCACTGGACTAAATAATTCCAACAGTACTTCTGGTTCATTCTGTATTGAAAAGGACATTCTTGCAGGAGACATCTTCCCAAAGCTACTATTCACCTGGAACGCCGAGGCAAATATGCATTTCCATTTACTGTATAACAGCAAGTTAGGAATAGTCTCCCTCCACTCATTAGGCTCACTGTATTTTGAAATAAATTAAAATGGAACTGTGAGCATCTACCACTCTAATAAACAGTTTTTTTTCAATGATAGGTAGATGAAAAGTGCATTTATCCTGGGAAAACTTTTACTGCTCTCATTTGATCTTAGCACTCTCTCAATACACCTTTTTTTCCTTAAGACATGATCCAAACCCTTCTAAACTTAATAGAGAGGTTTTCATTGACCTCAGCAAGCTTTGAATCAGACCGGTAAATTAGATTCTGACCCCTTTCATAGAATTTATGATCTTTACAGCCCATCCCTGAAAAATTAGGACATTATGGACTCTGTGTTTTATGCATCTTAAAATAACTGCCAACAGACAGTGCAAACTATGCTGTTCATTTAAGCATATCCTTGAACCCTGGTTATTTGTCTAATTTTACTCCAACTGACCCCTTGCCCCTGATTATGCTTGTTTCATCACAGTAGTTCTAGGCCACCTATCTTGCTGTCAGTTGCAAGCTCAGGCCTGAGAGAAAAGGAGGAACTGTTTGGACATCCAATCCCATATTAATAATTTAAAATATAGTTTTAGCAAGTTTTTCTTATACTATATGAAATGAAGCATAAGATGAATGGTTAGCAGCAGTCATCCTTGACTATTATAATATGGAGCATGTAGTTAATATTTAAAGAATATACACATTCATATGCAGAGAGAAAAAATGTTTGAAGTAGAACTGAATTTCTCCCTAACTCTCCCCAGTTCAGCCATGACCTCAAATTATACCACACTCGGTGATCCCATCTTCACTTCAAACTGAAGTGACCAGTCCAACATGACATACCAGCCCCTCAGCTTCACCATTCAAACACTGATTTAAGCAAATACCTCAAAAGCAATCATTTCCTCAGACTTACACTTCTTGCTTTATCATCAGTTTCTAAAGAACAAAAGTTTAAAGGAAAGAGATAAATCATTAGCCTGGAACTTCAAACTATCAGGAGATGAATGCTGTAATCCCAGGCTAGGTCCACCTTGAGCAGGAGGGGCTGGTTCAGTACTCTAACCATAGAATCCTAGAACATCCTGAGTTGGAAGGGACCCACAAGCATCATCCAAGTCCAGCTCCTGGCTCTGCAAAGAACCATCCTCAAGAGTCACCCCATGTGCCTGAGGGCATTGTCCAAATGCTGCTTGAGCTCTGTCAGGCTCAGTGCTGTGCCCATTTCCCTGGGGTGCTGTTCCAGTGCCCAACCACCTCTGGGGGAAGAACCTTTTCCTGATGTCCAGCCTCAACCTGCCCTGACTCAGCTTCATGCTGGTCCCTCAGGTCCTGTCATTGCTCACCACAGGGAAGAGATCAGTGCCTGCCCCTCCTCTTCCCCTCACGAGGAAATTGTAACTGCAGTGAGGTCTCCCCTCAATCTCCTCCAAGCTGAAGAAGCCAAGTGATCTCAGTTGTTCCTTGTATGGCTTTCCCTCCAGGCCCTTCACCATCCTCATGGCCCTCCTTTGGATGCTCTCTTATGTCTTAATGTCTTTTTTTGTTGTTGTTGTGGTGCCCAAAGCTGCCCCCAGCACTCGAGGTGAGGGAGGCCACCCCATTGCAGAGCAGAGAGGGACAATCCCCTCCCTTGCCTGGCCAACGATGGCAGGGGACACCCCCATACCTTCATGACAGTGGCAGCCCTTTAGGGGAAACAAGCTAACAAAACTAAAACAAATCCTCTGTTAATTACTTTAGCTCAGCCTTTTTCCACTTTTCAGCTTTCTCTGGAAATAAGCAAATTCCTCTTCCACCTGCATTTCCCAGCCACAGCTTTCAATGCCAAGAGAAAAGGTGTGTGACTGAAGAAACATCATGTCCTGTTTACAGCCAGTCAGTGCCAGATGTCTGACTTCAAGTTAAACCACATTCCAGTAACCCACAGGTAATTCTACAATGGAATATCTTTACTAAAGAAAGGATTACAGCCCATTGGCACACTGTAAAGGCACTCAGAAAGAGGTGTTCTGATTTAGCAGCATTTTAAATGCTGTATGGAGGCCTAAGTGAATCCACACACAGTGAAGCAGTGAGAAGAGTAGCAAACTCCTATCCATACTATACGCTCAGACAGTTTTGTAGCGCTCTCATCCAACCACACTTCTTCCCATTAATATCACATACTTGGGAGAAAATGTAGACAGAACCAGAGTTTTTCAAAAGTCACAGCTACTGAAAGAGAGAAAGAATAGTTAAGTATTTATTGTTTGAGAAGCTGTTTGACTGGCATATTTAATCAATCTCTCTATAGGATAAATTTCTATCTGGAAAATAAAATGCTTTACTGCACCCCAGCTGACACAATAAGAGAATTCAGGTTTTATTTATAGCTACTTGCAAATTACTGACCTGTCAGAGTGACTTTTTTGTTCTTTGATACTCTGCTTTGCCACAACTGCAGAGATTTTCACTGTTCTGAGCTTCCAAGTCTCCAGGGGGTTGCCATGAGTTTCTATATTGGAGACTCCCTTTTGGTGCCTCTAGGTTTTCCACAATGTTTCCTAACAAATAGACCTGATTTTAATTAAGGAGATAAAAAATTAGACCAGATGTTCTATAGTTACACAGGTCCCTGGTCAAATCTTCTGTCAGAGAAAAGCCAGTGGCAACAAAACATCGGCTTAATGTTGAGCAGCACACAACCAGAATTATACAGAGGGGGTGAAACACTCTTGGTTCACAGGGGTTTGTGATGCATTTTGATTCTCCTACATCTCCTTCAGGTAAAAATAAGCATTTACTACAACTCCAGAGATACCCTGGATGAATCGCCCTTCAAACATGATTTATTATGCCTACTCTTTTGTAAGGCTCTAGTTAAAAAAGTCTAAAGTGACCTAGAAGCTGGTGCACCTATTTAGCACCTGAATAACTTGCAGTTAACCACAAGTACATATGACTAACACAAACATTGTGATAAACTGCTGTACTGTTGGAATTTACAAAAAAACCTAATTACTTAGAGCTTTCCTAGAAGTAGAACAAGAGCAGGAGAATGATCACATTGAAAATAAATGTAGTCGAGTTTTCTCTAGGCAGTCTTCATGACTGTCTACTAGTGGGGATTTACTGCAGTGTATGTATGAAATTAATCCATAATTTAACATTTATGCTAGTTTACATCTGTTTACAAGTCCTACTTCCTATTTGATTGAGTGACATGACCCTTTCCTCACATCAGCCAGGGATATCATTATTAACTGATAACAACCTCAATTTGAAAATTACTTAAATCTAATGGGGCTTTATTTCATTACCATATTGGCTGTAATTCCAAGCCAACATTCATCACTGACATAGTTCCATTTTAATGCAAACAACCATGCATTGCTGAGAAGTTATTTATAATATCTTAAATATTTTACTCTGAAGGAAATGTGCCCTTTTGCCTAGAATAAAAAGTAAGAAAAACCCAGCACTATTCTGTATTATGTAAAGAAATGAAAACCTCAATTCAGGACTTGCCTACAATCATGTGGAACATAAAATTAAAGGGCTATGTAGCCAGACAAGGTTCTATACAGCAAGGATGTATTATTTCACTTACATCTCTGCTTCCTCAGCTTATCAAGAGCATACCTAACCAAAATCTATTCTGTTCTTCCCACTTTCAAAGCCAATTACTAAAGCACATTGTTAATCCACTTCCAACCTGTGCCAGACAGACATCTGAGTCAGAAATCATTTTTTCTACGCTGCCATAGAGTGACCAGGCAAAAGGAACACAGCACATCCTTCCATGGACCTGTCATAAGTTCTGTGATTCTCCAAATCCAAGTGACACAACATCCTGTGTAAGGAGAACAATGACAGATGGATTGTTGTTGCCTCTGTAAGGACAGCAAAGAATCCACCAAAAACAAACCAAAACTGAACAGCTAAATGAAGTTCACTACTATTTGCAACACTACTGCATTTATGGACTGGATGTCCAGCTGGTTTGGATAGCTGCCTTCAGGGCTAACTTCCATATTTTTCTTAGGGATCTAAGTTTGTGCCTTAACCCAGAATCTGAGACGTATCCAGCTGTTATCCAAATTGGACTTTTGTCTTTCAGCCTCCTTCCAGCCCTAGAAAAGATAAACATTATAGTTCGTTGCTTCCATTTTTTTCCTTGTATGGACAGCTCCTACCTGTAATTGCAACTTTGTGGATTAATGCTCTCCAGCTCAGATCCTGGTTCCTCTCTCCAAAAAGCATAGTTCAAACCTTATCTGGTTAGTCTCTCCCACCTAGAACAGTTATCTGATAGCAAGAAGGCAGCAAATATAAATAGAGTGTGCCTAAAAATCAGTTGCTAGCAGGTACTTTTCCAAAAATTCTTTTAGATAAGTAAAGCAAGTGAAGTTTCAGAAATTTTTCTTATATGGGTCACTGCTCATGAACTATTAGGAAGTAACCCTTCCAATTTACTTTGAATGAGCCTTGGCAAATAGTCAGGAACACTCAAATATCTCATGGAATGCCAGGGGCTCTTTTCCATTTCCTGTATTTGGTACATTTCACACCTTCCAGAGGATGCTTATTTAAGCACAGGACATCACCTCAAACTGTTTTATCAGGAGCCAACCATTCAGAGACTGAGATTTTAGTCCCAGAATTCTGCAACCAACAAATTATAAGCCAGGAATTCTGAACTAAATTCACTCTGTAACAATGTTAACTTCAGCAAATGCACAAACCCACCAGAATCCAGAGAGGAGTTGTTTGCAACTCACCATGGTAACAGTGCACCAAGGCCAGCTATCAAAACTCACTCCTCTCCACTAAATGACCTCTCCTGCAAAAATAAACAGAATATCAACAACCACTTCCCCAGCCCCCTTTAATTCTAATACAGATTTCACTACCATACTTTGGAAATGGTGCGTAGGTTGTTTGTGGTGTTTTGTTGTTGGGTTTTTGGGGGGTTTTAATTTATTTTCTGTATTCAATCAGAACACTGAAGAGCTCTTTGTGCAGCCCCTCTGCAGATCAGGAGCAGGCCAAGCCTGCTCCCATTAATGCCAACAGAAGCCTTGCAATTGACTTCCAGGAGGAAGAGCAGTTTGTTGTTAAGTACAGTAATATTTGTTTCACCTTCACCAATCTTAACCTCTTAAAAGGTTTATATTTATGGGCAACAGTGTCTGCTCCTCTCAAAGGGGTTTTGCAAATGCATAGCATTAACCTGTCATTTGATTTTCCACTTGAGCTGGTGTACACACCAGCTGCAAAGAGCAGCACTAAGGTATGTTGGTAATGACTCCCACAGATGAATCCATACATATTTTACATTGAAGTGTGACCCTTACAGGTTAGGCTCTTATTTTCCCACAAAAGATGATTTGCATCTAGCTGGCTTCCTTCCAGGAGTGACCAGGAATGCACAGAGAGGTTTACACAGGACACCCTCAACATTCTAATGGCCTCAATATGGCTTTTGGATTTATGGTAAAACTATCCCATTAGTACACAGCTCTATTGTAATACAACTGTAAGTGTAATTATCTGAGACAAACGCCATCCTTCAGCAAGGACAGCTCCACAGCATTAGCGTTTTATTCTTACCTGATTCAGCATAAGATTTTTAGTTCATTTATTTTGATATAGGAAACAAGAAAAACATCTGTGTCCCATCATAGTATGCACTACACATCTGCTATGCATTTTTTCTGAGTCTTCTTGATCTGAATCCTCACATATCTCCCAGCTTTACCTTATACCTTTACCTTATACTTTTGATGTATTCATTTATTACAAAGGCATTTCTATTTCTTTCTAATGTAACATCACAGATAAAAGCAATAAACAGGCTCAAGAATTGAATCCTTTTCTGCATCTATACAGAGATTGCCTCAAGCTGTACGTTCAAAATGTATTGCAGTGATGCAGTTCAAACGTGTTTAAAGTAATGCATCTATTCATTCTCAGGTATGGGTTTTTGGTAGGTAAGTCAAATAAAGCAACTTCTCTGGTTTGCCAGGGAAATGGCTGACAAATACTTGACTCTTTCCTGCCCATAATCCATCTCTTCTCTCAGCACTGAAGGAAGCAACTTCTGTTCTCCCTGCGCACTCTCTCAGGTGGGCTGTAGTGCTGCTTTACCCTTCCACCACTTCAACAAGTATTCTGCACTGTTACTTCTGCTGCCTCTGCCCTCACACCACACATCTGTGCACTCCCACAGGATCCAAGAACTTGGTCCCAAACTTCTCTCAGTGCAGATGTTAGTTTATGCAACTGCTTCTCATGTAAATGGGCTCTTCCCTTGTGGCTACTCATGAGTTCCTCAGGTCCTGAGTACCCCTAGTCCCTTTCTTCCCTGCTGGCACCACCGATGGGTCTCACTCACCTAGTAGATGTGTGATGCAATAGTTTTCTCCTTGCAAATACATCACTGCTCTGAAGTACCCTGTGTACATATATTTCACATTAAGATGGCCCCTCTGGGCCACTTCCCTGCTAGCCAGTGACAGCAGTTAACTCCACACTCTGCCATCAGTCACGTTTTAAGTTCCCTCCTTACATCTGACAGTCCTTCAGAGAGGAGCTTGCTAATTCTCAGATTCCAGGCACCCCTTTCAACAGCAATTAATCTGCGACTTAATTACAGAGAAATCAATTATACCTGATCTGAAACACAGGTTTTTCCTGCTTATTTTGTCCTGTTTCCTCAGCCTAGAAATGTTTTAGCGAACAAGTCACTAAAGATCCCATTTTACTGAGCGCCAGGCTCATATTCACTGGTGGTCAACTGAGACTCATTCTCTCATCTAAGTTTTGAAGCTGAGACATTTTTGGGGCTGCATCACAGGTTCTTGTCAGGCTCCAGGTCCCACACGGTGGCTGCAGGAAGCCAGAATAGATTTAGGGTTTCATGTCATGCATGAATAATTCCACCCTTGTGTCCTGTTCAGAGCTGCATGACAGAGGTGGTCTCTCCTGTTCACACTCTGCGCATTCCCTGAGCGAGCACAGCTGCACATTAGAAGTTTCTCAGATCATATTATTTATGACTTTTATAAAGAGAATTAATGGAAAGCATAAAAATAGAAACAGAACTGCTGAATGGAGGGCACAAAAAATTATTGTTTTGCCCCATCTGTCTAAATTACACTACGCTTGAATGTAGCAACACTGGCCGAGCTGGTATTGCCCTGTCAGTGTTCTGCAAGCTCCTATCCAACACCCAAATACCACCTTACACCTCAAAAATTAACTCAGTACTGACAAATGTTAGAATTATAAGGTTTTCAACACGTTTTGGGCAATGGTTCTAAGAGCACAGACCCTCTTTTTTCTTTCTTTTTTTCCCTGAAAACTCTAGATCTTTAATGAGAAATCAGAGTTTAAACAGTTGGATTCTATTACTCGTGCAGTCCCATAAACCAGATTGAGGGTGTACAGCCCACAGTGTTGCACTGCAAAAAAATAGTCAAAAATGATAGATTTTTTCAAAGCAAAATTTTAAATACATTCAGGGTTAAGGCACAATATTGATTCTGCTGCTTGTGTCACTGTAGCAGAGCCCTTTCCTAGCAGAATAGGGCTGTAAATGATGGGAGGGGACTACCTTGATCACTGTGAAGTCCTAAACTCTGTAGTATTTGTTAAATTAAAACAGAAAAACAACACCCATTCTATCCATACATACACACACAGCAGTTGAAAAACATTCATAGCCTGTACTGTAAATCTTTAGTATATAAGATAAAAACCCTCTTCAGACATCACACAGAAATAAAGAGCAAATATATTTAGCAGCACTATAGACCTGACACTGTCAGGGAGCCACAGTGAAGCACTTGAACTAAGCCCAGGAAGTGAACTTTACTCTATAAAACAGAAGAGCACGAAAAAATAAAGATCCCAACAACCTCTGCCAGTGTAAACAAGGATGAGAGGGGTGGAAGAGAAGAGAATTCCTTACTCCCCTCAAACCTAGCAACTGCATGCCAGATGGTATTGCCAAGCATGGGTGGAAAACAAACAGGATCATAAAAATTTCCCATAGGAATAACAGTATGGCATGTTCAGACTCCCATCTTTAGTTCCTAGCAAAGAAAAATAAATAAACAAACAAAAAAGAAAAAAAAAAGTATTGATAAAACAAAAATGCATGACAGAGATACAGGGGAAAAATTCTTTTTCCATCTTTCACATAATTAGTGGCAGTCCTCAACTAAGATAATTGATTAAAACCAAAAGTTTAACAACTCTTCCTAATCCATTTAAAACATTCAAGAACATCCTAGCCAGTCATATAACTCCTTCCTTGAATTTGTCAAGATCCATTTTCAAATCCTGAGTTTTCTAGCCTTTTCTCTACTTCAAAGTTAATTTCATAACTTCAGTTGTCCTGTTTACAAATTCATCAGCAGTGCTGAACCAGCCATGAAAACCTTGTATAGAGCACAGAATCCCAGGTCTGTCATCCTTACTAATGGCTTAGTTTAACAATATACAATAGCACAGGATAGTGGAAATCTATAAACTTTATTATCACTTTTTTCTAAATTAACAAGGGGCATTTCATTACTATCAAAATTTCACATGTGGCTTCCAAAGACAATGTGACAGGACTATAAATATTATCCGGAAAAGTGCTCTAAAAAGGGACCTCAGCACAAAAATATATGTAAGAGTTAAACAAAATTCCCCCTTCATCCTCAAAACCTCACTGGTTGCCTTTTTCAGACATCAGTCCAACCCAAATAACCCTGAACTTTCCTATCATGTCTTCTCTATCAGGCCAGGCAGACACCTCTGAGCCTGATTTCTTCCCCTAAAGAGGTCAGTTTTATGTCAGTTTTTCATCCTCATTGTTTTATGCCAGTTTTACCCTCAGCTGTAATGTTGCTTCTCATTTCCTGTTCCCTAAATAAAGAGAAAATTAGGTTCTCAGTGCAGATCCCTATCTTTCTTTCCTGCCAAAAATAACTTGTTTCAGTGAGCTCGCTGGACTCATCACACTGCCCCGATTTAGCAAGGCTGTTTTTATAGCCTGTTTAAACTATCTATTTGATGGTGTTCCATGTGCAGCTGGTCTGAACCAAACCAGAAATACTCACACAATCTTTGTTAAGCTACTGTCTCCACAGTTAGGAACATACACTCTGTAATACACATGGCATTTTCTTCAAAGCACCTTCCCTGCTCATTTCAAATGCTTAAAAAACACTATCCTACTCAACTATAGTTAGGCAACAAGGTTTGCAAAAGGCAAGCTTTGCTATGAAGGCAGAATGCAGTCTGAAAAGTCTTTGAAACACTTTTAATGAACTAAGTTGAATTTTTGGTTCCACCACTTCATTTCTAGTTAGTTTGAAGGTGCATTTTCTCACCTGCAAAAGAACAAATTGGATCAACATAATTCAATGCCAATGAGCAGCACATTTCAGAACTGAACTGAGTAACATGGAAAACATACAGGAACTATCCTTATAAGGATTAAATGGTTAAAAACCTCCACTTTGTATTCCATGTAAATATCAAGCACCTTTTGTCAGGATCCTGCTAGTAAATCTTAACTCAGCATGCCAGCATTAAGAGAGAATTTCAGGTTTATATGCAAATACTATTGCAAAAGGTATTGGGGATTTCCTCCAGCAATCTCTGAACTAATACCATACATATCTTCCACCACTGCATGTTACTCATCCAAGAGAAATCATAAATGTGCTACAACCTTCTAATACTAATTCATTTCTTAGCAAGGGATTAGCATGTTACAAAGATTTTTACAAGCCTACATTGTGTCACGCACCTAATGCTCAGGAGCAATGTCTCTCAAAACCATGAAGTCAATTTGTAAATGAGAAGTATCTGCTTACCCTGCGCTATTACATTGGAAGTTATTTCAGATACTGGATGGTTTGGGGAGCTTTTCATCTTTCAGAAAAACACAATTAAAGGCTTTAGGCTCACAGCAGCTGTTAGTGCTTGCTTTTACAACGCAGTCAAGGTTTCTGTTTCTCAGTTGATTGTTCTTCCAGTCTTCCCTCAAATATTCTCCACAAAACCTGCTGCCTGCTAACTTTTGCTGCTGGCAGTGCCATCAATATACATCACTTGTACACGTCTCTTTCTTCCCCCTCTGAGACTTGAATTACAAAAGCTCTTCCTGCATATGTAGCCCAACTCTGTGTCTCGCAGAGGAGTTTTCAGAGCCTACACCTCGTTTTAGTTTCAATAACTTTGAATAACATCTGACCATGTAAGCTTGCTGTTAAAAAATGGTGGAAACTAACAGACCCCTCCACACTTCGGGCAGGACACATCCTTTTCTCTTCCGACTGCTCCTTCTGCAGCAAACACTAAGTTCTGCTTTTCAGCTTTTACTTTTGCACAGGGCTTTGAGAAAGAAACAAAGAAACAATTGCCCCTAGAACATTGTAATGCATATTCTTTTTTTAGCCTACTTACATGAAGTGTTAGGAGACTGTCAGGTGTTTTATCTCAATTTTGTTACCTGTGGGAAAATTCAGTGCAAGTATCTTTCACTGACAGGTATATTTATAATGTTGGATTTCTGTAACAGCCCAGCCATAAACAATGAAATCATTGCATTCAAATGTACAGCTCCTATTCCTGCTCCAAGCCTGCTGAGAACCCTCCTGCAGTTCCTTACTTTGTAGTTTCCACAGAAGCCTGCACGCAAATGGAACAAAATAATCTGCTCTTTGCTAGGGCTGTATGGAGTCCTAAACAGCCTGTATGAATTATTAACACTCCTTTCAGTTAAGTTTCCATTGCAGAGACTGAAAGCCTCCTAAATTTCCAATCACATTTTCCCATGTATTCTGTCCATTCTTTCCATTAGTCGGGATTCATGAAGATGTTTCTGTCTTCACTCAGCCTTTCTCCTGGTTTCATTTTTATCTGCAAACTCCTTTACAACTTTTCATTCATCTTCCATTTTATTCTAAGACCCTTCAGCTTCTTCTCCAATATCTCACAACTTACTGTAATTCATAATGTGTTTTTTTATTTTCTCTTTTCTGCATCTTCTTCAACTATGCAACTGAACGCATGCACCTACAAACTTTCACCTGTCAAGCATGATGTACTCTAAATAAATATTTCATATATAATTTTAGGCCATATAGTTTTAATATATAAAATGTATCACTTGTAACCTTAAATGATGTCTGCTTTTACAGCTTTGATATAGCAAGGCATGTGCCATAAAAAAGTTGGTCTGTTAGCAAGGCCTAATGCTGCTGTATGAGGTAACAGCTCACATTTCCTGGAAAGCTCTCCCATAGCCTACAAACCTCTGTTTTGCTTAATTTGTTCTGAGTTATTCCTGAATAAGCACCCCAAAGATCTGAGGGCTTATAAAGAGAATTAACTTACATATTGTTCTACATTAACAGCCCAGCATTTTACCTTAATACCACTGCTTTTAGGCTTAATTTTCCCCCATCTACAAATGGTAGAATATTACCAAATTTCTTCTTAGCAATACCGTGTAAAGAATGAAATTTATTTACTGTACGACTTTCCAGGCAAGCCAATATAATAGACAATGCTTAGAACTAAGTAATATGTACTGTAGTTACCACATATATTACCACTTAAAAATTCATATGCAGCAAATGGTACAGACACTAAAACACGCCAGTATAAAATCTTTGCAAACAATAGCTTCTGTATTCTGGTATTTTTCAGCTTTAGGTTTATTCCACATCTGTTATAGCAGAAAGAGAAAGTGGAATCTGGCTCAAGGACTACTTCTAATAAATCCTTTCCTTTTTATTAGTATAACAATGTTATTCACAATACAACATATGTTCCCTTAATTATGTTTCTGAGCAAAAGTATTAATGACATTTTGACCATATGTCTACTTATCCTTTTCAGAATATGTCTGGGGATTTTTGACACATTTGCATTATATAATGGTTGGAAACTTTAATTAAAAGTTTGGGATTTCAATATCTCTTGTCTGTAGTAAAGCAGAAGCCAAATGCAGACTCATCCAATGACTTTGCGCAGCACTCAGCTACTGAAAATCATTTGTATGAACATTCCAACATTATGTATGCTTCTGAAGAATATATTTTCCAATGGTGCTCCTTTATGAGAATATGAACCAACTGAAATTTAAATGTTCACCTCTGTCTATCCTTGCAGTTCCAACATAAATCTTTAAAGCATGGATAAGCAAAATGGGATGGGAATTTGCAACAGAACATCTCATTGTTTCTGAGGGAGAAGTAAATTTTGTAATCTGGCCATATTCAACAGTATCTTTGCAAATTCTTTCCTGACTGAAGTAAGGCATTGAAAAAGGAGATGCTCCTAATCATTTGTACATTTCTTCTGATAATTTCTAGCCAATCAACATGACTTACAAGAGTCAAACAATTACCAAGATATTCTATGAAAACTGCACATATGAATCATAATATAAACTTGGATTAGTGTTATTCTAGAAGTGAAAACAAATAGGCCATACTAAAAACAAACACGAAGCCAAAATTCAGCATTTCCTTAAACCATCTGAGATGTCTATCATCCTTGGTACCTACTTTTCTATTACATCCTCTGGATACTCAGAGGGAATAACGTTACCTCTCCTTTCTTTTTGTGCTTTGTATTTAGCATGTGTGAAAAGCACTGACTTTCAAGTCCTTAAAAATGAAATCTCTTTGTTTGTGAGTCAGGCAGACACAAATGCTTAAGGAATTAACACATGTGATAAAAGCTACATCATTAAAGTTTTGCATTTGTCTTACATGTGCTACTGTAAAGGTTAGAAGTACCTCATTTTCCTGTGTCTTTCAAGTGTGCTTCTAAATAGCTCTGAAAAACACAGTAAAAGCCAAACACATTTTAAATGCTTTCTAAAAAAAATAATTGACTTAAACATGAACATTAATGCTTCTAGGTTAAAGGACCACAAATAGGATCACTGCTGTTTAAACCAGTGAGACCCACTTCTAACCAGAATTCTCATCCTCTAGGAGGAGGAGAAATTCATTTCACACAGCCTACTAAAAAAGTAGCTTCTGACTTTTAACAGTGTGGGATGGATTTGAATGCGATCAGTAGTGCATTTCATTACCAATAACCTCAATTATTTTGTTTCCTTGAGCAATCCCTCAATTTTCTGCCACAGGCTAGCCCTTGAAGTATCTTCCTCTTTAAAGCAGAATGTCTTTCAATTTTCTTTGAAAGCAAGACTTGTCCTACTGCCAGGATGAGTGAGTGAGGAGGCTCATGGAGAATATCACAGGCTTTGTGTGACCAGGAGGTTAGATTCATGCTCTCTCTCTTTTTTAACCAAAGAGAGGTGGAATGATGGAGGTGTGCTGACCTGCAGCAGCCAAAACAACCTCCAGTGTTTGAACCTACTTTTCTGAAGCTCTCACACGCTGCTGTCCATGTGTTCCAGGTCAGTTCTTACAACATCTCAGAATATATGTTAAAGTGGAGACATCAGGCTCTACAAATGAAGATACCAGGTGCATTTCTTTTGTTTCCTTGGAATCTGTGCTGGGTAGGAAGGAAAGAGCAGAATTCAGCAATCATCACCCAAGGACCTGACCTCATTCTCCCAATATTATTTATATCCATGGCTTTCCTCCTTCAGCAATTTTACAAAATGTGTCCAAAGCCACACAAGTAAACAATGCAAATGGCAAGTTTGTGTTTGGGAGGCTGTACTGGGAATTGCTGAAGATGAGGAGAATTGCACCAAAAAAAATTCCTAGGTACAAAGAAGAAATTAAATACTCAGTTCATTCATTCCAGTTTGGTAAAGTTTAAACGTGAATTTTGATATTTCTGAACATTAAGTCCAATGCATCAGGCTGTTAGCAGAAAGTTGTATTTGCAGACTAAACCTGCCTTAGTCCTAGGAGCGCAAACAAAGTGACCACCTGTCAGTAAAACCATTTCTTAAGCATGTTGGGTTTTGAGAAACTGAAAGAAAAGCTACGATTTTTTTTTGTTGTTGTTCAGCATAAAAACATTCAAGAAAATGAAAATACAAGACTTTAAATATTTTCTTGTTAAAGTATTATTGTACACCAGCTAGTATTGCTTGAAATAACAGTTGCTACCCAAGGATAGTAAAGTAGTTCTTCTTCAGTACTACAAGTATAAAAGAGACATTTCTCCAGGCAATCATGAAAAATGCTTTTCTGATTTAAAAATGAAGATTTTTAGTCTTGTTAGTAGAATATCTGAAGAAAGCAATAAAGCAACCATATGAATTAGAAAGTATTATTCTTCAGCTCAGAACTCATGCTGTAAAATCAGAATCACAGGCAAAATGGTAATAAAACCCCAAAAAGAGAAGTATCTGTATTCTTGGGAAGCTCAACTTCATCCAAAAAGCACAGTGAGAATTCCTGTATTTTTAAAGCTTTTTATTCCTTATGGGTAAGGCCAAATTGGTAGACCTGTTTTTAGAATCAGAAATAAACTTGACCTAATTCCTTTAGAAGTCGATCAGTGCTGCCCTGAAATAAAATAAAGGTGCTGCCCAGAGTTAACTGAAGGTCAGTGCTTCTACTGGTTCAAACAGCAGCTCTTTTATCATTCCTGATTATTAATGGGGGGGGGGGGAATAAAAAAACCCATTAAAAACCCCACTTTATTGACCTTTCTTTTCTGCTGTTTCTATCTCCTTACAAGACTTACCCTAAAATTCTGACTCAGCCACCAACTTCAGAGAGAACAGGATGACACCTTGAATGAATAAAAACACTCAGTGGACACGGAGGGAAATATGCGTGAATCTGAAATTAAATTCCTGTAAGATATTTCTGCTTAGTGCATTTGAAACAATCAAATTTTACTGCTGAAATCTCAGGAATGCCCCTACAGTATTAACTACAGTCACAGCAATAATGGCATAGTTTCAATTCACAAAACTCATCAAAGCAGCTTATTTTCCTGGCGAAGCCTGGAAACACAGCAGCAAATGAATGAAACCCATCCAGTCCCGTGCCTGAAGCTGATACACAAGTTCAGATAACACAAATGAGGACAGCTATCAGAGTTTCTTTCACATACCGGGTAAAATGGAAATATTCAAATGTCCAAGGCCTCCTGACCAAGTGCAGGTGATGTTATTCCCTGAAGCAATGCTGCCATCTTGTGAGGGAGAGGCTCAAATCCATGTTTTTATTACAGAGACATATCTGCAGCGAGTGGAGATCTATGGGATGCACAAGTAAGGGATTGACAGGGATGTGAGCTAGATATTTGCTCTCCCTCCACAAAACCAGGTCCTTGATCACAGAGTGGGAGGGATAAGCAAAACTGCACAGGAACTAAGAATTCTTCAAAGCAAGCTCACCTTCAGAGCCAGCAGAACATTCACATTGCAGTGGTAAATTCAAAATTAAGGGAACTTGTATTTCAGGTGGAAATGAATGCAAAGGAACCACAGGCAGTTCATGCTAAAAGCTGGTGAATTCCACTTCCCTTCTTTTAAATTCCACTACCCAGCTGGTATCTTATATTGCTGGATTGGAAAACCCAAGCAATTTAAAAAAATGCATTTTGCACAGCCAGATATTACATCCATCCAACAATCCCTGACATTAGGGATCAAGGAACAGAGTACAGTTAAAGGGAACAAAGTAATTTCTTAAGTTGTTGACCAAGTAACAGGGCATTGTTATTCTAAATCTAATAACATATTTCACATTTTTCTAAATCTCCATAATCTAATTCTTCGTACTCTCATTTTAATGCATTCACACCAGATTTCAAGACAAGAACTGGGACCACCTACAGTGGGGTTGAATTTAATAGCATGGGCTAAAGAAAAACTGCCTGCTACTAAATCTAGAGTGAAATTTTCTAACAATGCTTTTACAGCTGAAAATGTCACTTCAAGTGTTGCACACCCTCAGCAGGAATCTATTTTGAAAAAAAATAAAGTAGCACTAATATGATCAAAATTTTCTGACTTCATATTTGTAAATGGAATATTCCAATCTTCTATTTCCGTGTTTATAATATGTAATGCAGAAAATACAATTTTATAATGTTTCATTCCTTAAAATAACAAGAAAATTTATAGTATCCTAATGACCATACACCATAGAGTCTGTATCACATTCAGTTTTCACATGGGGATACTGAGAAATGTCCTAAAATTAATTTTATTAGCATGCCTAAAGATCTCCTGTTGCTAGAAAAAAAAAAATCACCTGCTCTTCCTGGCTGCAAAATCCATGTCTTCCTGCAAGCCCCTCACATCAGAAACAGCTTCACACCATTTAGGTTTAGAGCTGTGGCTATAAACAGTGACCTATCTGCTCTCCCAATATGCAGATTTGTTATGTTACAAGAAGTTATTTTAATAATCCCTCACAGGTGTTACTGAAATGCATCTGTTACTTTGCAGTTGAAGCAGCTGGTGAGGAGACAGTGTCCATCCATGCTGCACACTGTTAAGATTTTATTCTTGCTCTTTCACACTCTATTACAGCTCTGGGTCTTCATTTATTCCTTTGGAAAAATACTATAAACCACTGTTGTGCTCTGTGTCTTTGAATAACACAGCTATTTACACAAAAGTAAAATGTTTTGGTATCTCTGAAGGAAAGGACTACAGCCTCAATTATCAGATATTTTGGAACTCACATTGCACACAGTTTGCAACTAGTATTTATTAACTTGCATCACCACCCCAGCATGCATAATGTGAGCCAAGAACACCTTTTTCTCTCTCCCTGCCCCTTCAGAAGGACTGGCAGAGTAGGGAAAATTCTACCCCAGGCTTTCCAAAGAACAGTTCTTCACCAAGAAACTGTAAACCAGACAATCTGGCCCTTTATAATTATAAAATGTTTTTGTTGCTTGAATTACCAGCAAGATCTGCTCTTCGTAATTACTTGGAAATGCACTGAATCAAGAGATATATTCTACCCCCTTCTCTGTAAAACACATTGCCTTTTATTCACTACAATGGCCCTGAATTTTATTTTTAGTTCAATATACTTAGGGAGTCTGGAGTCTCTAAACTCTGTATTCAGTTATTTAATCTGAAACCACAGCCTAAAATAAACTGTGTTTAAGCAGAGATTAGAATACATTGTACTTCTCCTCCATCTGCAAAGCTGTTGTGGATTTGTGGGTAACAGCCTCTGAATCCTTTGATGCTCCACATCACCATGTTAATTCCAGTAAACATCAATGTTTCTGGCCTAAGAGGGGAGCAGATGAGGGGAGGGGGAACGGATGCTGTGACCCACATTTACAAACAAAACCCATTCATTATATTTCCTGGTACTGGTTACCCAGCTGACAAATTGAGATTTTTAATCTGCTGGAGTCTGAGAACTCTTAAAAAAAACAGACTCAGGAGACGTACCTATTTCACTTGGAAAGCAACCTCACATTGCCAGCATTCAAATGTCCTTTAAAGTTAAGGGGCTTTGGTTTTAATGTGATTTATCTCTATAGCTCACCTCCAAACGTTAGTCTGCTCTCAGGTATTTTGCCTCTCCTACACACCAGAGCTTACTTTGCTGCCTTGAACCTATAAAAAAAAAGTCAGATGCATTAGAACTGTGGGATACAGAGGACATGTCTTCAAGGATGGTGTGTGAACATTGCTCTTCCTTCAAAATGTGAAAAGCCATAAAACTCAACCAACTGACCAAGGAAAAACCCCTCCAGAGTCAGAAAATGCCCAGTGGAGAATTCAGTGACAGTGCCTGGGGTTCACTATGGCCCCACACCACCTCTGTAGCCCTGGGTTCCCAGTCAGCCATACCCAGCATCCTCCTAGAAGGGCCAGGAACAGCTGGACAACCTGGACAACCCAAATTCTGCTCCAAACAGTCCCAGAAGTTTGGGCATCAGAACAAGAACTAAGAGGTCTGAATCTCTGAGATCCCCTGAGATCATTTGAGTTTCCTACATGAGTTCTCATGTCAGAACGCCCTCTTCTTGGCAAGCAGGGAACATTCACAACTCCATTTGAAGTGCAAAGGGGCTGAAAAGACTAAGTTACTTCCAGAGTTATAAAATTCTACTTCAATTTTTCTTTTTCTTCAAAGCCTTTTTTTCCTTTCTTCTTTTGAAGGAGTGTCAGTCGTGGCTACATGTTCATGGGGAAGATCTACAAAAGCATCTGCAGCTGAGCTGAGCCAAGTATCCAACATAGCTGCAGTGAAATGATCATCATCAGTGTCTGCACCCATCATGAATATTCAGATCTTAACAAGGCTGGGTAGTATTCTAACTGGACTTCTTTAAGCAAAAGTTCTACCAGCAAAATGGAAGATCACTTTTTGGAACTGGAGGAATTCTTACCACAAAACTGTTGAGAATGACAATGTTTCTAAGCATTTTTCAGTAATGTAATTCAGCAAATTAAAATATCCATATAACTTAAGACAGAGCTCCCTGCTCAGCCAAACCATGACTAAGTATGATACATCTTGTTCCGTCTGATTCACAGAGTACATCTTGAGAATACTGTGGCAAAAACTTTCTATACATCTATTATCTGATGCATTATACACGTTGAGACAATTCTTAGCTGTTTATACAAGTATAGTAAGGGATGCAAAATTCTAAAAATCTCCATGACAGTTTCTGGAAAAAAAAATAATTTCCTGAATCAACAGCTAAGGATTCTCACCTGTTTGTCCTCCCTCAAAAAATTACTTCAAAATATTAAGTGCCTTACCTTGCAGGTATAGTTTAATGCATTGCAAATATCAGTGAAAGACTGACTACTTACCCAAACTAAGGTTTTAAAAGAGGAATTTTCCTTTATTATGTCCACAGTTGTCAATGCTACACACAACCAATATCACTGCTTAAAAGAACATTATTGCCCAAAATGAGATTTAAGAAAAGCAACAGACATTAAAGAAAACAAAATACAAAGAAAAGTTACCAAAAAAGAAAAAACAACCACTAAGCTGCTAAAAACGTTAATTTCTAGAATAAATGACCTTCACTTGAACTATTCATCATACTTAAGCTTGTACTGAATATTAAACTACTTTCTCTTTATTAATTTTTTCTTTGGTTACATTCCTGAGTGCAGTAATTATTTCTGCAGAGCAAGTAAACACACAAGTACACACAGTGAAATAATCACAGAGGAGCCAAAAGCTAATGAAGCCTTTTACCACAGAAGTAAAGGAAAAAAGGAATCCCATATTACTCAGAATTTTGGGGAATGCAGGATATCATTTGCAGAACTTCTCCATAACAGCAGAAAACCTTCAGAAAGTGCAACCCATCCAGCAGACAGTCTGTAGACCAAACCAGTGGTGCTGAGGTCCTAGCATCCACAGATTATATGGATTTGAAGAGACAGCTTGAGAAAGTGAGCCAAACAACAGCAAATAGTAATAACAAGGAGATTTACTCCAAAAGCACATTCCTGATCTAAATTACAATGCACATGCACCCTGAGTACTTAAAAAATTTAGAAATTGGGTTACAGGAGTCGATGATCAAAGGAAATGTCTTCACAACACTCCAATCCAGTGCCTGTATATAACTGTTCTCGTTTGTAATACTCTGGCTCACTCACACCAGAATGAGGTAAAAACCTTTTGTACACACTACAGATATACCAGCAATAGCTCAAGGAGCAGGTGACTTGCCTCAGAACTGTGAATGGAACAGGCACACAAAATCTGAGATCACAAAACCAGAGCTCTGGAACTGCACTCCCCATCAATCCTTCCTCTGCATCCCTAGGCTGCCTTCCCATCTATTCTCACCATCCAAAAGCACACGCCCTCCCTTTCATCAATGACACCGAACCTGGCAGATCTATAGAAACAGGAATCTGAAACCACTGCTTTTCACACACCGAACAAAGTGCATTTAACACCTTATTTCTTGAATATTCACTTGCACTTTCAAAAGCAGTAGAAGTCAATAATGCACTTGTCTTTTCTAGACTACCTGAATAACGAGTTCTTCAGTCAGTGAAAAGTAAAGCACTTTGAATATTTCACTAAGACCTAGAAAAGAGAGGGCAAAGTTAAGAGAAGAGCAGCCTACCACTGTTCTGTTGGAGCTATGCCTTAAATATTTAAGAAGGTTATATCTGAAGGTTTAAAAAAGAATATATGGGTGGTGCAGATTGCTAGATGAAGAAAAAAGCTCAATGTTCTCTGCATATAAATGAAATACTGAATTTTAAATTAATATAGTGCTTTCTAGAAAATATACAATCAGCACTAAAGAACTTTATTTAAATAACTGCACTATTTAAATCAAAACCTAGTAGGAATTCTTTTGATGAAAAAGAACTAATTTGCCATAAAATATTAACAGGACAAGTAAAATATTTTCATAATACTTTCGTTATTTTTGGACTTGTGTTAATTTTTTTAACAGCCAGAATACATAGCATTTCTTTGAGATACTCTAAACTCCTTGCAATTTGATAGACCCAAACCAACATTCAAACCCAAATCCGACATTCAGTTCAACCTTCTGTCTCGCTTTTTCTCCTTTCCCAACACAAACTACTTGCACAGAGATTTGCTAAGTGTTCCATGAAAATAAAAACATTTTATAACCTACAGTAAGTTATTGTAGGACTTCAAAGATGCCCAAGATGCACATGTCATGGTGCCTAGGACAATTCCTACAGTATCATAAAAGAACAGTTAAAGGTTTTTCTTTAATGCTGAAAAAATCCTTCCCTATTTAGCTGACCTTTCTTTCCAATTACAGAACCTAACAATTGAAACATGGCTGTTGAGCTTGAGCTATTCAGCTAGAACGTAATTAAACTATTCCCAGCCCAGAAATTAGAAAAAAGTATATTCTTGTAAGACATCTTAACTGGCTGATGCTGTAGAAAGGAGCACAGAGGTCTGTGGATATTATTGTGCAGAAGGCTTAGGGAGAATACAGCCCTCAGTAAGATAAATCAAGCATTCTTTATCTCTGCTAGAGGTGTAATAATTTTATAAGGGCACACTTCTTCACAATCCACTCTCTAGTTCTGTTACACTGAAATAAATCAGTTCTACCAACTGCCAGTGAATCCATGTAAATACATTCCTTTTAATTTGCTCAGCAGTGGAACAACAGAGATCTTTTAGTCTTATTAAATTCCTAGTGAGTTTTTTTTTCACTCTGTTTTCTGGCACTGGATTCATGTCTGGTGTTCTGGAAAACGCAGCATCTGAATCACCTTTGACTGTAAAGAAACAAGATTAATTAAGCAGTATCTGATCTTAGTTTACCTCATTAAATACTTGTGACTTGGTGAAATCATGATTTTCCCTTTTCTGTGAAACTACAACACCTACAAGAAGATGTTTAGTGGATCCAAATGTTTACATATGCGTAGAAAACATGCGAATATGTCACCAGGAGCTTCTAGTGAGGAAAGCACTCATTATCATCACTCCTAATTCTGCCAGGCAAACTGAGGTCTGGTGACTTGAGTCAGTCTGCAGATATTTCCACTTAATGAAGAGGTGGCTGAGGCTGAAGAACTGTGAATGCTCTCTGTTTGCATTGCTCACTCTCTTGCTGTGGAATTTCTCTTCCCTGTTTCACTGTCATACTGCAGTGAGAAACCTGACTCTCTTCACCTTAGGCTTCTCTGTTCAAAGAGCCTTAAGAAAACTGTAAAATACCTCTGTCACAGGGGAAGGGAGAGGTAAGGGGAGGAAGAGAAAAGGTTTCTATTAAAGCTTGTTTAGTGAGCAATACTGGCAAAAACAACTTCTGGATTGAAAAAGCTCTGGTCTCTGATCAAAACTAGCACATATCACCCAGTTTCCAAGGTTCTATGACAAGCTCCCTTATCCCATAGGCTTCCCTCACTGAATTCAAAGCCTGAGCTCTGAGTTTCCATTCCCAGTCCTGTCAGACTGGATGACAAAAGAGACACTGTCCTGCTGCACAGCTGTTTATTCCAGTGGCACTGGCTCCTAGTAAACAACCAACAGAGACGTCCTTATGCAATTTCCTGTTCTCCTCAGACCTCACTCTAATTCCACCCCCGAAACAGCTCTCAGCAGCACCACAAAGCTCCTGCCTGCAAGGTGTCTCACACCTAGAGCTGCCTCTGTGATTCCATACATTAGGCTCAGTTTTCTCAGCAACAGGACTATTGTGGGATAGAAAGCGGGAGAGATGGATTTGTTCACTTAATATTAATGCTCTAGTGTTTTTATAATAGATATTTTTAAACAAAAGCTTTTTCAATTATCACTGTCTGCTGCAGTACCAGGAAGTAGCTTTATTGCTTTTGCCTTCTGTCCTGTAAAAGCACATGGGGAAATGTTTTGGCTCTTCCCAGAACGTCTTTGGGTGCAGAAACAAAACAAAAAAGCAGCTGGACAGTGTCATGCTTGTTCTTTCAAAGATGAATGCTTATTCCTTCTATGACCAGCATCATGCATCTCCCCAGGCACATAGATTCTCTTTGGTTTTGTAGAGACTACATTTCATTTTCTCTTTTTCTCACTTTGTCTCTCCTTATTTTCCAAACCTTTTGGACTTGCCTTTCACCTTGCCACGTCCTTTTCTGGGAAGTTCTTTATCATCACGCTAACCTTCAAATTTACATAACTTAAGCAGTTTAGCAGCTTCTTCCAGGTTTAACTGGGAGAGCTTAGGAAAAGAGAGAAGTCTTGAAATTAATGTGGAAAAAAAATCTAGTATATGCAGAAATTTGCAAGATTTTAAGTGTCACAAATTGCATCATGCATGGTAAAGACTAATGTTCACATGCATCTATGTCATGCTGTTCCCACACTTCCCACACTTGAAATTTCCATATTCTTTTCACGTGCTTTCTGACTATATGATCACTAAGCACAAGAAAACATTGCTAATATGCTGTTAGAGCATATCATTAAAATAAAAATAATCTTTTTTCAGACCCAAAGAGATGTTAAGATGTTCACATCAACCCTCTTAGTATAGTGATAGAGGAAGGTCTAATTGTGCTCTCAAGAAGACCTTAAGTTTCTGAGATTTTTAAATGAAATTAAGATACATTAAAAATTCAAAGAAGAAAGGACGTCAGGTTGCCGTTAACATTTCATTAAAGAATTCTAATATCTAACTTCTTCTAATGTACAGACACAACCACTTTACAGTAGAAGCAACTGCCTGAGTTAGTCTCTTGAAAACCAAAAATTTCCTTCTCTGGGCTCAAAATAGCAGCACTCATCAATACTCTAATTATCTCAGGATTTGCACACTTGATGCAAACCTCCAAGCTGAACTATTTTAGCTGTCACAGCATGGACTTCGATGTTCACTAAGTAGAAATAAATAAAGCTAATAAGTGAAGGCACTTCCCTTGTAAAAATATAAGAAAATGCAAAATAGCTAATGAAAGTAGATAGTTCCAAACCATAAACCTCAGGTATTTCCAAGATTCAAAGCTGCAGCAACACTCAGATACACTGAGCATCTCATGTATCTAAACTATAAATTACAGACTGCTGAGATGTGCTGAAGCAACAGGACCAAACATAACCATGTATTCAAAATCAAACTTCTCACACTCAAGACTTCATACACATGAGGTGAGTACTGCAGAAAAAAGTGTCTTGGGTTTGTACTTCATATCTCTCTCTTTAGTTCCGCCTGTGAATGTCCCCCAGGTATTACAGTTTTAACCAGATTTCTTCATACTGCATGTTAGTACCAAACTAACTCTGTGGTTGAAACATCTTACCTAATTACTGTTTTACAACACAACACTGCCTAGAAAAAAGTCATTAAGCAATCCAAGTGCACTGGGTGGTACCATTCTCTGTCACATGATGGATTTTAAATAGCCTGCACAGCACTAGTAACTACTCTGAAATATCCATACATAACCATTTCCACTGAGGATTTTTTAAAAATGCATGTCCACTTTAATTCTTCGTGCTTCCAGTTTTTCCCCTTCCTCAATTAAAAAGAAAAAAATCAGCTAGATACTTCATCCTAAGGTCGTGTCACAGTTTACGTAGCCAAAGGACCAGAATCAAACTAGCAGTGAGGGCTTTGAGAATTCTCGCTTATGCCATGAATTTATTTCCAAAAATTAAATCACAAAAACATCCTCGAAACACCTTTTCATGAGCATTATTTTTATTCACTTCAAGCGAAGAATTCTTGGTTTCACTACCTGTTTACTAAAAGCTGCCCTTTCAGTTTCCAAGAGGCACTATAAAAGTGCTGTTACAGCCCAGGACCATAGAAAAAGACTCCCCTAAAGATCCTGTTAAATCTACTTTGGCTGTCCAATCTACTTTGGCTGTATAGAAATGCGGCAATCAAAGAGGATAGAAGTCCTTGCATGTGGCTGCAGGCAAGAACTACCATCCCAAGGCTGCCAAGAACGTGGATGTTATTACGAGGCAGTCACTTAAAGCTTCATTAACCCCTTCATGCCTGAAATATGTACTACATTAGTGCCATTCTGGGCAAATTCAAAGACATGAAAATAAGTAACATGGGACTACAGAAAGCAGATGAACAAAAGACAAAGTTTCAGTTCTAGCCTGTCTCTGAAGGACGAGGCTGAGGGAGCAGCCATAAAATAAGGAAGAATAGACTGAAGAATGGTCGGGGTATTAGCAGAAAATTTGCAGTTGGAAAAGCATGTTATCATCATGCTTTTGTTTTTCCTGGAATTCAGAGGTCAGAGGAGATAAACACCCTAAAAGACAAATACAGCTGCTTTGATTATCTCTGTTTATAATTTCTTAGGCAGTATGGACAATAAGCCTCTGGATGATCCAAGGCTTGCATTTTCCCCATTTGAGAAAACCTCCCAGACTTAAAAATGAGAAATCTGCCATACAACACAGATCTGGGATGCAGAGCAGAATGGGAGCTTTATTGTATATGCAAGTTTTCTTGTAGGTAGAAACAAACCTAGAACATCAAAAAATTGATGGATGTAAACATTAGGTGATTCTTACCCTAGTAAAGAGCATTCCCATCAGCAAGTCTGGAATTTGGTTTCCTGTATTTCCATTGCTGGTGGTATCAAAAGCACAGCTCTATGTGCCTGTAAGAATTTAGAATTGGTCTGGGCTGCTTAATATAAATCTTTTGTTCCTATAAGGAACACAAACCCAGCATAAATGCAAAGGCAGACATTTCCAGCACGAGGACATAGATTAATTCCATATGTAACACACCGTGGTAAATACGACAGTACCTAGCCTATAATTATATCTCCGAGCCTGGCATTGAGACCCTTCTGATTCATGCACCCCTGCATTCCATGGATGCACCCCACATTAGTAACCAGCCAACCCAAAAAGCCCAACGAGCCATCTTCCTTTAACAACTGTATATGAAAGAACACTCTGCAGAAGACTTAAGTCTCAGCAAAGGATCTGCATTCTGTCCAAATTATCTGGAATTAGTCTCTACCTATCTGGACACCTCTGGTAGATGTGCTTACATCTAACAGGCCCAATTAACAAGTCTGGTTTAAATCACAGGTGAGAGGAAAATGGGTGTGCTGTTTTCTAACTTAAAACAGCTGGCACAATTCACTGCAAAGAAGTAACAGTATTAAAAGAAATTTACTTCCCATACCAACAGCAAATAGAAAACTCAGATTAGCACAAATGTGTGCAGCCAAGCATTCTAATGAAAATGTTGAAGACACACAATTGATCTCCGGACACATCTATTCACAAAGACAATGATGACAAGCAAGGATGGTATTTATCAATTTATTTTTTATTATTTTTCCCATGTTAATTCAATTCAATCAACAGACAAATTCCAAACATTTATAAGAAAAAGTCCATTAAAAAGACTTAAAATTGAGATACATATGACCAAAATTATTGCTTTTAGAAACTACATTCTCTTGACACTCTTACCACCAGTGCTTGCCCTACTCTTTCACCCAGAAGTGAAACTCCCAGCACAACAGGATTACTTTATCAATGTATACTCAACGCTCTGACAACTACTTACAGTCAGGTCTGAACACAAACCACAACAGCCAGGAGTCAGCAGCATTTCCTTACATATGACCCAAGCAACACAGGTGCCAACTTGCTGGGGGATTTCAAAGGGCATTTTACCAACATCAGGATACTCTGTACACAAGTCCCTGCCCTGGCTGACTCACACTGTGTCCACACTGACATTCCCTGCGTTTGTCCTGTGACCAAATTCCCCCTGCCAGAGCTCCACTGCTGGCAGCTGCTCTAGACTGGCAGCTGACATTTTAAATGCTATGTAAGACCTCTGGCAGCCCCCTTGGCTGCTGCTAAAGGTAAAGCTACATTAATTAATGCAAGAAAGAGCTCGGCAAGCCCCACAGCAGAGTAGCCCTTAAAGCCCCAGAAGGCTGCAGACGTTCAGGACGCAGCACATTGCAAAACAAGGACAAGGTTTAGCTTGGAGAACAAGGGAGCCAGCAGCAAGTTTTAGACCAAGCCTCCCCACCAGCTCTGCACAGACTGCCTAAAAGCTGCTTTAGAAAGGTCTCAGCACAGCCTGCTCCGAGCCCTGGCATCAGGAATGATGACAGATGAAGAGCAACTCCCCTCCCCTCAGCGATCCTAAACCAGCTATAAAATAACCAGGTCCAGCCCAATCAATACTCCTCAAAATACAAGGTTCCTCTCATCACCAGTGGAAGAAAATTATTAGTGAGAGCGTAGAGCAAAGCAGAGAGTGGTGTCAAGCACTGAGAGTAAGCACCATTCAAGTAGAGACGGGAAGATGGTGACAGCCCCCTCCTGCTTTCCAGCCCTGCTCAGTGAAGAAGGCTGGCAGGTCTCCTCCGCTGGGCTCTGCTGAGGTCAAAGGCACATCACACCACAGATCCTGCTGCAGGTACTGCACTGGTACTCCACACCATGAGTCCTGAGACATTTAAAAGATGCCCTTTCTTCCCTCCTCTCAAGTGAGGGGATGGGGTGGAGCCCAGGCAGCTGTGAGCTACTTCCTTACACTGATAATCAGGACACCTTACAAAGAAAAGGTGAAGAAAACATATTTCATTTAGGAGAAGGCCACCTAGGAACTTCAGTCTGGGAGGATGGAATGTTCTCTATGTGCTGGGGTATGCTGCGGATGGGAAACCACTTCCTGCTTGCCCAAAGAGCTGCAAACAGCTTAATTAGCACTCACTTGGAATATTAAACGTCACCAGGTGTAATCTGAAGGGTTAATGGGAACCCTTAATGCAAACCTGAACTATTAAACTCCCCAGGATCCAAAGGCAGCTATAAACACCTTGACTGTCCACTTTGAGAGCTACTGAATACTGAGGGCATACTGAATCCAGACTACTCTGTTACTTTTGCACAGTACAGACTCTAGTTTACTGCTGCCTTTGTGCTGCCAGGCTGACTATGCAACAGCAACTCCTCGTGTGCGGGAAGTGTTAATTCAGTGTTTTTAAATACACTGGCTATGTCACCATGAGCTCTTTCTGAACCTCTAAAGTAACTGAACCATGCTGGTGACTTATTTACTGCCATGGTATGCATTCAAGGCAACTCTCCTTCCTTCTTGCTTTCCCATAGGCAAGCCTTTCCTGTGCATGAAGATTGCTTCCCCCCACTGCCACCTCCCAGCCTTAGAGGGCTGGATAACACGGGGGCTCACATTCCAGAAAGGAAGCATGCACTCCACCAGTCTGCACATTTAAAAAGACAGCAGATTTCCAAGCTGCTGCACACGTTTTAGATCCACCAGTGACAACCTGGCCATGTGACCAAGGCAGCAAACTCCACGTGAGATTCACTTGGAACTCGCAAACTCCACACGATACCAGCCCACATCTCTTTCCAAACTCGCACCACACAAAGTGGAAGTTGGCCTGCTACCACACGTTTTACTCCCAGTGACACCAGCAAGGTTTTGACAAGTGCATCAAGAGGTCAAACGCCCTGGAACTGGGTTTTGTTTAGGCTACTAATGCCAGAAACTGCCCTGTAGTTACAAGCACACAATGCTGAAAATTGTAAGTCAAGCTGGTAAAAGAATTCAGTGTTAATAAAGGAATCCATGGTCCTGCAAAACTCTCTGCAGTATTTCTACTTCCCTTTACAACTGTAATTTGAGCTCCAAACTCTTTCATACATAAGATTAAGACTATCATGGAAAAGAAAACTAATTTCCTAAACTGATATCTGAACACTCGGTATCTTGAAACTAGAGTAATAAGATAATCTTTAACAAAAATGTTAATGAATCTTGGCTGCTGATTTATAATTAATTAAAATAATCCCCTACTGGTTTTGATTAAAAAGATCTTGGCATGAAATACCATGTCAGAGGAGAGAAAAGCACTTGCACGTTCATAAAGATTATGGCAGAAAACACTGCTTAAGAACTGCAGAACACAATGCTTAGCCCAGAACATAAATAATATTTTCCTTAATCTCATGAAGTTGAACTTCAGAGGGCTGCTAACCTACCTATTACAACACGAGACCTGCTACACTGGTGCCTCTAGAGCAAAAGAATTCTTTTTCCATTGTAAATTTCCCATTTAATGTTTTAATTTTCCACACCCTTCTCAACTCTAGGAAGCTGATCTTTTACTTTCTAAAATTCTGCTGCAAAATACACTTCGTTAGGCATGAAAGTCTATATGGGGTTAAGATACATATCATAGAAAATAATTTAATAATTCCTTATCTTTAAATAAATACCGTGATTCCAGTGCTTAACACATTCAAGAAACAGTCTAAAATGCTAAAATATAAAAGCCTCCTGACAGGTACCGAAGGACTAAAGATCATTAGTGTTCTTTTTTTAAAGATCTTAATTCGCTCTTTAGCCTTTTATTGACCTTTTTCATACTTAGGAAGCTAACAACAAAGAGATTATTATGTAGCCAAAAGGACATTTAAAGATGCAGAATTCTATAATTTTCTCTTCTTTACTTTTACTAATTCTATTTGTTCTTCCTATTAATTCTCCCCTCTTCTTCCCTCCATCCGTACAAGGGTTGAATTTACTGGTTTGGTTTGTTTTTCTAAACTTCCCCTATTGAAAGGACTGGATGGTGCAGGCATATTTTCAGAGAAAGGCTTCAAAATTTGCTGTGCAATTGGGGAAAAGTTACTTGAGGCTCAAACAGCAAAGTAACCAGCAGTGCAATGAACTGCTGGACTGTGATATCCTGAACTTTCACACATCTCCCTTTCTATCAGTAAATGTGGAATTGCCAAAGATTGCAAAGGGAAGAGGCCTTGAGCTGCGTTTTCTTAAAGTGCTGATAATGCAGATGAGCTCTGAATGAACACTGCATCAGCACTGGCTACACTTCCACTGCTGGCAAACACAGAACAGCTATGACATTTTGATAACTTGTCAGCAACTTGCCAATGACCGCAAACGTCAGGTTTAAGGGTTTTTGAGGATTTGGTTTTGGGGATTTTTTTTGGTTTTTGGTTGGTTGGGGGTTTTTTTGTGGTTTTGTTTGGTTGCTTGTTTTTAACAGGACAATACAGAAAAAAACAAGCACTGCAATATTTGCTCTACCTCTGAAACAGGACATGATCCCCCACCGACAGCCTATTTGAAAAACGAAAACCCAAATGCTTCAGAGAAGACATCCCAAATCAGTGCCATTATTCTACACAATCCTCTTTCCAAAGGCTTTCCATTCCAAACAAGTAGGATAACATTACTTTGGGAAGGACATCAATTTGTAGCACCTAGCTGCACAAATGAAAGAGCTAGATGGCAGCACTTCATTTCATTCTTAAAACTTTTTAAATTATTTATCAAATCTTGGGACAAGATTCAGTGACTTCTCAGTGACAGAGAAGGAGGAATGATTACAGCCTAACCTTTAAAGAGGTATCCCATTCCTACAGTCCGATATAAAAGTTCATCATCCTTTAAAACAGAGGTCTGCTATTTACTTTAGCACACTGACATTGCATAACTATCTTTCCCTTAATCCAATGCATACATTATTGTGACAAGCACTGTATTGACTGAAAACTGACACATTGCAGCCCTTGTGATTCTCATTAAGGTATCTCTGAGCAAGTTTGACAATCGACAGCTTCAACAAATTTACCTGTACCTGCAAATCCAGCACCAAATGTAGTCTGAGATAGCAATTTTTCTCCTTCACACTAATAACAAGTAAAACCTGTGCTATGTTAAATCAGCCCTTATGTAAGGCCAGGATTCCCTTCATGAAAGTCAAATACTAAATATTCCTCTTTAAGAAGTCTCAGATAAAGAGATTAAATACTGTAGCATCTACAAATTACAAAATCTCCGGGAGATTTAATTATTAACTAGAGATTATTACTCCATTAAAGATGTTTCATGCACACATGCCACACTGGATGTTTGCGCAGTTTTAAAGGTTGGCAGGAGGATCTAACAAAGTATTTCTTTAAAAAATAAACTCCTGATTCTTATCTTGTAGGCACATATTTGTGGTAGCTACCTCTTTATTTGAAATATATTGTTTGTTAGAATAAAGTCATTGAGTTCTGTAGCTTTTTCCCTTGTTAAGCTCAAATAGCAGCAAAAAAAAAAAAAGCCATAAGAACATAACACTAATTTAGAGACTCAAAAGAACTTTCAAAAGTAACATCTGAAAGCTTCTTATCCCTAAATTCTGGATTTCTTACACCACCGAGGCAGAATCTCCCGAAGTGGGGGAGAGAGGGGAAGTTACTCCAGACCTCAGTCACATACCGTTGTGTTTTGATGGTTGTATCCCTTGTGTTGGAAGCTTGGCTCTGGTCTGGCTCTTCAACTCAAGTACTTGCTTGCTAATCTCATGGATCTTTGGACACCACTGGACAACTGGAGATCACCAGGCAGCTGTGCTCCTTCACGTCTCTACAAATGGTGACATCATTTTTCATTTCTTCTGCAATTTTACCTCTTTTCACACCAAGATTCTTAAAAAAGTCCACCTCAAAAAAAACCCCAAGCAAATCCCAAACCTCTTAATAACGCAGCTGATAAGCATTAATAAGAAACCTCTTTTCAAAAAGACAGGAGTTCATTAACTTCATATTGCCTTTCCTATTAAAAAACCCAACTATTTCAGATCTTTTTTTCTTCTTGTAGAGGGGTAGCTCTACACAACCCCATGCTTAACATAAAGTAACATTAACAGCAAGGGACTCACAGGTTCCTGTCTCCATACTTGATTTTATCATATGAGAGCTCAAAGGTCTAAGATGAGGGGGCTTTCAGGTGCAACATATTGTAAAAATACAGGGCAAGAGCTCCTATCTCAAAGAACCTTTTGACCTTTGCTAGATAAGAAACTTGAACCAATGAAGTTACATAATGGAAAACAGGTTAGAAATGTACTTCAAAACTGCTTTAAGTTTTTCAATGAGAAAATTTCTGTGCTTAATTCAAGGAGCAAAAAAATTTTTAAAAAAATGAAAAAAACCCAAACAAGCCACAAAAAAAAAAACCAAGCCAGAAACATAGCATTTATCACAGCATACTTGAAAGATGAATATAAAACCACTGATGTTATTTACAGAAATGACCATTTTAAAGCCTTTTTTAAAAAGTGTTAATATACTATACTAATAGAAACACTAATAACATATCCTGATCCAAAAGCTTCCACTTATCTCTGAGAGAGCAGAGGAACCTGAACTTTAAACATGAGAAGGCAGAAGAGATCATTTCATTTTATCAAATTTTCAATAGCCTCCAGTACAATGGGTTTCAAAAATTACCCCAAAACACAAAACTTCACCAACACAAAACCAAAATCTATCCCCAGTACTGCATTTTTCCACAAGAGGACATAAAATAGTAAGAAAAATAGTTGTGCAGAAATGTACAACTACCATATAGCCATAGGTTCATTAGCCAAGTAGAATGCTTTTCACTTACAAACGATTTTATAATAAAATTGACATAAGCTACTTTTCTACTAACGTGCATTTTAGTCATTCTAGTAATTTGGCTTTTAGCATAGCTCAGGGGGCACAAAAACCAGACATATTTCAGCTTGTTGCGAACAAAAAATCAACAATTAAGCAATGCCACAGAAACAGCCTTGCACTCCGTTTGAAAATGAGCTGTTAACCTCGGATTTACAGCGAGCACACGCTGAACTTCACCGCATGACTTCAAGGAACAATTTCTGGGCACCACTACGGCCTCACATGGCAGCGGGGCCACGCTGTGCTTACGCGTCCACTCCACCCTGGCACCAACAGTGTAAACGAGCGAGGGAAACACAGTGAAATAGCCTCCGTGTCCCTGCAGCCCGGGGCTCCGGGAAGGGCCGCTCGGGGCAGCGCTGCGAGGGCACGGAGCCCGTGTGGGGGGAGCTCAGCGTTCCCAGGCCCAGGTCCGAGCACACCCACGCCTGGGCCGCCCCCCGTGCCCGGGAACCCTCACGAGCCCCGAGCCACACCTGGGGCAGCGACCCGGGTGCGCTCCCTCCTCCCTCGCCTCCTGCTGCGCCATTTCCACGGCTGGCCTTAGGCTGGAAAACGCCTCTGAGATCATCCACTCCACCCCATGACCGAGCATCAGCGTGGCACGTCCAGTCTTTCCCTAAACACCTCCACAGACGATGGCTCCACCACCTCCCTGGACAGCCCGTTCCATTTATTCACTCCCTGCTCCCCCGCGCCCGCCGCAAGCCCGAGCGCCCAGCGCTGCTCCCCAGGGCAGGATAACGTGAGGGGGGAGCGGCACGGCGCCATGGACGGCCCCGGAGCGCGGGGCGGCTCTAACCCGGCCGCCCGCGGAACTTCCGCGGGGCGACTCCGACACCTTCGTGCCCGATCAACACCCGCGGGGCGCGGCCGGCCCAGGCAGCCGCACAGGGTCGCGGTTCAGGACCCGCCGCGGCCGAACCGAAGGCACTCAGGGCGGCGGGAGGCGCGGGCCCGGGGTGGGGCAGCTCTCGCGAGAAGCGCGCCGGCGGCCATTTTGCCATGGATTGGCGGCGGGGCGGGGCCGCGGCGCTGCCCGCGGGAGCGGAGGAGGTGGAAGAGGAGGAGGAGGAGGAAGAGGAGGAAGAAGAAGAAGAAGAAGAAGAGGAGGAGGAGGACGAGAAGGAGGAGGAAGAAGAAGAAGAAGAAAAAGAAAAGGAAAAGGAAAAGGGAAAGGATGAGCTGCGGGCGTCCCCCCGCCTCCCGCTGCTGCTGACGACGGCGCTCGGTTCAGCCTGCTGCGGGCTCCGCGCCGCGCCACCGGCCATGGTGCCCAGTGAGGAGAACCAGCTCGTACCCAAAGAGGTGAGGCGGGAGGCGGCAGGCGGCGGCGGCCGCCCCCGCGGCGGGCGGGAGGCCCAGGGCGCCGGCGCCGACCGAGGAGGGGGTGGAGGAGGCCCGGCCC
>VZRL01003535.1:408828-484015 GCA_013397895.1 Origma solitaria | reverse complement strand
AGCGCGGCGGCGGGGCCGGGCCGGGCCGCTCCGGTGTCACGGGGCTGGAGGGCAGCCTGGCCCCTCCTGCCGGCCAGCGGGGCTGCGGGCGAGGGCCCCGAGCCGAGGGGCAGAGCAGGGAGCCGGACCCCGCGGCCAAGCTGGTTTCGGCCCAGGGGCAGGGGCCGACGCCTGGTGCCGGGCGGTTCCGTGCCTCCCGGAGCGCCGCAGGACAGGCGGCAGTGCCTGCGGTGGGTGCCGGAGGGAATGTGTTGAGCAGCGGGTTCCTTTATTCTGGGCCCCTCATCTCTCCCGTGCTGCAGGGAGAAGGGGAAGCGCTTGTTTTTGGCCATAGGCTGGTGATAAGAGCCCGAGTGAAAGAGGAAGGCGAAGCCTCTGTCCTGCTGCGATAGGCGAATGACACGTGTCAAGTTGGAGCGATACTGTGCAGGGGAGGGAGTTAGAGCGACGGCATGAAAGGTTTGGAAACAGCTACTGGTAGAGTAGTATTACCAGAAACTTTGTTTCCTGGGCAGGTACACTTAAACATTTTGCCAACTTTTCTGATAGTTTTGGTATTCTGATAAATTACTCAAACCCTTCCCGTTTTTTCTCATCAAACATCAGTGGTTTTTACAGTTACCTGCTCCGTCGTGTGTTCTTACGGGAAGCTTTGTCAGACAAGGACGTCATTTTTGTGGAGCTTAGCAAAATGAGGTGCTGATCCTTAAATGGTATTCTTGAGTAGATCTGGGAAGCACATAACAGCACTGACTATTAGAAATAATTTTTTGTGCAGGCAGTTATACATGTAAATACAGGTTATATATAGGACAAAGGTAACTTTACCTCGTGATTCCTCTCTTAAAATACTAACGTTTAAAGGACTACATTTAGTCTTTTTACAAGAAAGTGAAATCTCGAGAAACTTTTAAAAAGAGATGGAGCGTAGTAGCTAGTATGCTTAAATGTTAGCTTTTAAACAAAATCTTAAAAAATTTAAAACCAGGGACAAAAGATAGAGTAGCTGATATACTTAAATATTTCGTTTTAAAACCAAAGGGACATACAGATAAGGGAGAGTGGCTGGAGAAACATTGTGGCAGTAGCTGTAGTTAAATGGAATAGACAAGGTGATTAATAAAAGCAGCTAGCCAGGGCTGTCTCTTTAGTTATATGTATTAATAGTATCCCCCTTGGCTTTAGAGTTGTATTCAGAATATACTTATGATTCAGATGTGTATTTTTAACTGACTCATTGGAAGAGGATTTTGAATGCACTTTTATCTGTAGTGGGGGAAGTATGGTGAAAGGAAGATGAATATGTGTGATTATACATATGATCTCTTAAACAAACTGTGAAATCTATAAACTTTCTATGTTGATAATACTTGCACGAGTTGCTTTTTCTCAGGAAGTTTTTTCAAGTTCTTTCTTGTGTTTCTACACATTTTTAAAGTAGAATGAAACTGAACAAACTATTAATGAAACCAAATTGACAAAGAAAGCAGATGAACTATTTGTGATACGCCCCTCTGGTTTTATATATATATATGTGTGTGTGTGTTGTAACAGAAGTTTATCTTCAACTTTTCCAGTGTTTTTCAGTATATCCTAGTTTTTATTTTCATTAAAGGATGTTTTAATGAATGTTACACTTCAGCATTCCCATTAAGTCCTTCTGAGATTCATTAATAGTCCCATTGCAGAGAACACTGAGTTATGGGTAAACAGAATTCTCCAGGTCTTACTTCTTAACAGCTTTCTCCTAAATATTCCTATTGTGCCCTTAACAGCAGTTGGAGGCAAAGGAGATCATTTGGAGTTTCAGCTCTACCCTTTAGGGATGGGTAAAGTATCACAGTTCATGGGTTTTGTCCCTTCCCAGTGGGTTGAGTGGTCTCACTTGTACAGCTCACTTCAGAGATTTAAGCTGAGCTGCGAACCAGTGTCTACTAAAGATGAGTACACAGCCAGATTTTCCTTTGCGTTCTAGTGTAAAAGAACAAGAAGAAATGTAATGTTGTTTGCTTTAGACTGGTTTAGGGAATGACTAATCATCCAAGGAGTGCATGGGAAAAGGATTTTGGTTCTTGTCTACAAGTTATGTGATGCTTTGGTAGATAAGTGGTAGGAGGTGTCTATAACCCTACCAGCCTGTGTGTGTTGGAGTGGAAAGATGGGTATTAAGTTGATTATGAGTCTTCAGTTTGTGTTTGTATCCATATTTTTGTATATGCTAACAGGAGCTCAGATTGCTGTTTCCAAAGTAGAATTGCAAGGATTTTTTTCTTTAGCTTTTGTAAGGAGTAATTCCCTTTTTTCATGGATACAAAGTGGATACTAAGTTTTACCACTGCACTTCAAATATCTTTTATTAGTCCCTCATGAAAAGTTTTCTTTTGGACATTGCATAGCTTCAGCTGCATCCCTGAAGTCCAGGTAATCAGGGCCTTGTTGTTGTTTCTTGCTCATAACTTTGGGATAAAGTTTTTTTCCTTTGGAACAGATGTATTAAAGCCATTTAAGAACCCAATGTTGAGATTTCTCTTTAGATAAAGATTTTCGCCTGAGCTATGCAGGCATTTAGTAAGTTCATTCTTGCATCCCTACTGCTACCTAATGCTTTCCCAACTGTTCCTGTAATTGTGTGGCCAATAATTCCTTATGGCGGGGGCAGTGAGAATCCCTGTTCGCTGGATCTGTTGTTCATTGTAAACTGGTCCCTGTTCTTTTCCTTCCGATCCTCAATTACTTTGTGTTCTGTATCTAAAAGATTAAAAGCTTCAATTAGGTTTCTTTTATATCATATAAACAAGAAGCATTGAGTAAAATGCAGTTCATTGCTGCACCCTGGTTGCAAAATTTGAGCATATTCTTTAAAAATTGATATATTAATAGGTGTCGTTTTTTACCTCATTATAAAGCAGTAACCCTGAGAAGGGAGAGTAAATATTATGAGTAAGATAATTAAGGAAATAAGAAGAAAATGATGCTACCAGAAGGGAAAACATTTCTATGGCTTTCAGTGTTTCTTACAGGAAAAGTTGACTTGAAACTTATTTTGGGAAAATCTACCTCAAATAGAAAATAATAAAATACTCTTATCAACACAATTGACAAGAGAGATACCCATGTGTGTTTACTAGCAATATAAGCGAACTTTACAAAGACTTATCTTGAAAATCAAGATGTATCAGAACTTAGTGGGTATTAGTCAGAATACGAAAAGTATGTTCTGCTATGAGGTTTTTGTCGTGTCTGTGCTACTGATAAAATAAATGCTGTGCAGATCCTTTTTCAACATGTTCCAGCATGAAGTATCCAAAGTACACCTGTCAGAATAAATGTATATATATAAATATATGCTTTGTACTTGCTGCCATTAAATCAAGCAAAGTGGTATGAGTTCTCTCTCAGCTTAGTAATATGAGTCTTTTCATCCCTACACTAATGAATCCATTTTAATCTTCTGCACTGAACAAATCAAATGTGTCTCTTGATGGATATCATTCTGACTTCCTCATTAGAAGAGCAGGAATCTGATTAAGATATTTTGCAATTCTGTTAAGTAAAGGGATGCTGTTCTTTTCAGTGCTGATGACATCCTTGTTTTTTCATTCCCATGTTTTAAAAGATTCTACAAGTGGTTACAGCTTGCATAATTTATCAGTTTTTCCTGCTTTCCTTCTCATGTGCTCCATCATAAAACATAAAGGTATGATTGTGACAGCTATAGAAACTGACTAATTCATTGACTGAGCAGGTATTTTGGAAATCAAATTTAGGAAAAAAAGAGAAAACCCACATGGAATTCCACCAAGTAATTTGTTCCTTGCCAACTATGTGCATATAGTTACTTAGTTTGGTGAATAAGGCTTAGGAGTAGAATGCAAGAGCTTTCCATGGTTTTTTCAGCCACGGGGCTTCCCGGTCACTGTTTACTTTCCCTTAGTATCATCTGGGTATTTAATCTGCAGTGTAGAAAGATGATCAGGATAATGAACTATCAGCACCTCAAGATCATCTGATGAAATGTTTTTGCCCAGGATGTACCAGCTGCCTGATGGGCAATACTTGGTACTGGAGCCTCAGACTTGGTACTGTAATGCACTATATTATGTACAAATGTTCATATATTCAGTCACAGCTTCATTCTTTTTGTTGTGTTTAAAAATATGTTGGGTTTTATGTAAGAAACTAAGAGTAAGAGTTATGTGTGTAGAAAATGGAGTGATTGAGTTACATGTACATATTCAGCCTTTTTATTTAGCTTGATAAAGTTTTTAGTTCCTTTGTGAACACTTAAAGGTGATATTTTACACTTTGCCCTTTCAGATTTGATGTGGTGTACCTTCAGGTGAGCTGCCAGTTTGGCATTTTGTTATTTTTCTTGTCTTGAATGAAATATTCTCAAAACAATGCCACTCGTTTCTAAAGAACTAATAATTGTAAATACTAGTAAGTCACGGAAATGTTTTGTGAAGTTCTGATAAAATAACAACTTGACCACAGTTTCAGGCACTGAAATGCAAGGGTTTTTATTTTCTTTGGGTTTTGCAATGTTTGGCATGTAGTCAGCTTGTACTGAGCAAATGCTCTTGCACAGCATTGGCAGATGAAATAATTTCTAAAAATGATGTTGTGCACGTTCTAAAAATACTAAGGGGTGAAATTGGTACAGATCACTTGATTCAATGTAATTGTTGAGATTGTGATCACAAGGATGCTTTAGGTGCTTCTGAAAAATGGCAACAGATTCTTTTTAGATTGGCATTTCTGTGAATAGCTTAGAGCTGGTTATCGTGCTGCAGTTCAGGTACAGCTTCTTAATAAGCACATGTGATGAAAGCTGCCTCAGTGACACAAGCAAGTGTGCTTGAATTCCTTGGGATTGGTGAATGCTCTAGTTTTAAAGCTGTGTGAAAAATGTATTTGATACAGTGTGAAAGTTTTCACGGTAAATAATGTCTGAATGTGTAAATGGCATTTTCTGAAGAAGTTTGGCAGAGTTCAACAGGAGGTAAAGGAATAAAAGGTAACCATGCTCACTGATTTGTGTAGGTATTGAGTTAGATCAGTAATAACAAAGGAAAAGAAAAAATAGCGGATACAGAAACTCTGAAGTAGTACCTGGTGTTTGTAAATAAAGTGCTTTCATCCGTTTATATATGGAAAAATCGCCTGGATCCTTTCTCATGTACACATTGCCATCCCTATTCCTTCTGTGGAGACATTGCTCCAGATTTCTGTGTTCTCCCTGGAGCCCTTTGTGGCAGTGGCAGCAGGCAGAGTTTGTGCCCAGGCTTCCTGGTGCCTCCATTCTGAACTGTACCCTTCATTCTGTGCAGTATTGCTGGAGAGCTGCACAAAGAATCCCTGCTAACTCACCTCGCTATCCAGCTTTATTTTTCCTTCCCCAGCAGCAGCTGGACAGCTTAAAATTAGAAAGTTGTTAAAGAATTAAAAACTACGCCTGTAGTCATGTTTTAATGTCTAAATTGTACAGGATTTAAATTTTTTAGCATACATGTCTGTTGGTGATTTTGTAGGGAAGTAAACCTTCATTTCAAAATTTGTCCATAAAGAGCAAACTCTTCTTGGTACTAGTTTTGCTCAGACTCTTAATTTGTTTTTGTGTTAATGTTGCATTTGTAATTCAATCCAGCAGAAAGTTCTTTAGAAAAGTAGCAGCATAGGAAAATGTTTTCCATTAAATTCTTACTTGAAGAAATGGAGGGCAAGTCCATCCACTACTTCTGTGACTCCATAGGAAACTAATGATGCAAGTATTGATTAATATATTTAAGTGTAGTAAGTATCTCGTAGTGTTCTTGCATGCCCTTTTTTCAGCTATTTTGGGTTTTTTTGAAGGAGAAACAAGGAGCATTCTGATTAAGAAGGTAGAGGGAAATTGTAAGTGAAGGAAACTGTATAAAGATGAGGTTGTTTTAGATTTGAATGTAAAGGTTATACTGTACTGAATGTAGGGAGTCTGGCAGACAGTTTGTGAATGTAGAGAATTTCATTGATATTTAATTCTCCGTTATTTTAGTGTTTTTTACAAAACCCTTTGCAAGTTCAAAAACTTTGGGTCAGAGGAGGAATAAAAATGGGATCAGTTGAAAATATAACCTTTAAGAATAAGAGAGTGAAATACTCAAAATGTCCAGTGGTTAAGAGAAAACTATTTGGATTTTTAAGTTATTCTTTGTTACCCCTTAAGGAAACTTCGTTAGAGTTCTTTTGTGATCTATAGGCATGACCAGGAAATATTTGCACTCTTTTGTTATCGACAGTTGCTTTGTTTGACTTTTTTTAAGGGAAGTAATTAATCTTTAATCACCTTAATTTACTGTATTTAAAAGACCATTTAGAGGTAAGTGTAAGAAGACTGGTTCTTCAGGATGAACTTAGTAAGACATATCTGGAGTCTTTTAAAAGATGAAAAAGAACTTCTGTAAAACTGAAAAGTGGATATTTTGGTCTCTAGTTCAGCTCTCCCCAGACATGTGTCTCCTCACACTATATCTTTTTCTATAGTCTTTGGAACAACCTCCAGGCTTGTACTTATTTCTGGCCCCATCCCAACTTTTTTTTTGGTCATTCCTATTCTTTTATAAGTGTTTTTTACAAATGACTCAATGATACACAACAGTAGGAACAAATTCTTGAAGATAAACACTAGCCTCATAGCACACTCTTTATTTCTGAGGCACAGGGTTATTTCTGGACATGTTTAGAAAGTTGGAAGTGTTAGACTTTGAAGTGTATATGTATTATAAAAATAATTTGTCCCTATGCATTTTCCAGGAGTGACAGTTGACAGCTGGCACGCAGCTGATTCAGTGAGGTGGCACTTTAAATTCTTTTTAACTAAAATTCTGTTACTACAGAAGCATTTCTGAGAAGGTGTCTTTGAAAACAATAAATGAATCCATAATCTACACAAGGCAGAGAAGAGAGTAAAACGTATATCCCATTTTCCAAAGGGAACAAGATCACAGAGGCTCTGCTACAGAACTGATTTTGTACCTCTTCTCTATGATTCAGGTCATCCCCCATAGGAAAATTGGTAGGGTTCATTTAGCAGGGCCCTGGTCTCAGTATGGCCCGTCTGCCTTCTGGGATGTGCAGCAGTTATCCTGTACCTGCAGCAGCTGGCAAACAGAGCGAGTGTGGCAGGAGGGTGGAAGCAATGGCATTGTCACAGTAAGGACACTTTCAGCTCTTCTAGGTCTTTCAAAGTAGAAGGGGGAGTTACTCCTCTTGTCCCATGAGCAGCACTGCCATTTACAGACTCATACCATACCTAGGGTTGGAGGGTCTCATTTCAGTCTCTTAGGATACCTCAGAAAGTTGCAGTTATGTCTGGGTGGTGTTGGTTTCTAGTAATGTAAGCGCTACTACGTATAAGACATGCATTTAAAATAATGCTGCTACTCCTCTGCTGGTACTGTTAACTCTCCTGAAAAGGACTGATATAAAGGACTGTTGAGAAGCTAGCTACTGAAAAACCAGCCAGAAATCATTAATTTTAAGAAGGCTTAGCTGTCTGAACCTGTTTAACATGTAACTGCATGACCATTTGTCCCAGCATAAAGAGGAGAGTGCTGGGGTGGAAATGAGCAGGTGGGAGCAAGACTACTTCTTCTGGCAGCAGTTGCAGCTATTCCAGCTTTCACTCCTTGTATAAGCAAAGCTTTGCTGTGTTGGAAGGTTTTAGGCTGCAGTGTATGTGTGAAATGTTAATAGTGCATAGTAGATTCAACAATTCTCGTATGTTGAGTTTTCAAAATAGGTGGGTATGCTCATATTGTTGTATAAGGATGTCATATTAATTTTTAATTGCAGTGGTCTTAAAGAGGTGTCTTATTCCTACATCAATTTTGTTCTTTTGAAGTATATCAAATACTATGACAGGAAAGCACAGCTGAATGCTGTAGATTGAAATAGAGAGGAAATGGCATAACCAAGGACATAATGCTGCAGATGTGTTCAGTGAAACAGTGCAGCAGTTTGTGTAAACTGAAATAGATGAGAGATCACTAGGTTGAAATCTGACATCAGGCTTTGTAAGGGGCATGTGCTAGCCTGTATGTGGGGTTTTTTTGTCTCAGATTTTTACTCTATTGACAACTTCCAAAAATATATTGTCAGTTTTTATTGATTCTTCTTTCTTTGAAGTCTCTCTAACTGCAGTTGGGTGGATGGGGAAGTTCTTTGAAGTCTGTGTGATCCACCAGAGGTGAATGGGTATTAAAAGTTGATAAGCAATGAGGATAAACAAAGAATAAAGCCACATTTCGGTCATGACAAATTAAAACAATAATGATACCACTTTCAAGATTATATTTGAAAATCACCCTGTTGTGTGTTAGCTTTAGTAGGCAGCTAAGCAGTGTGCAGCTGCTTGCTCCCTTCCCACTCTCACTTGGATAAAGGAAGAGGAAAGGAAAAGTAAAAGCAAGAAAACTTGGGGGTCAACATACAGTTTTTTAATAAGTGACAGAGAAGTGGAAGAAAAAAAAAGAAAAGAGAAAAAAAAAAGCCCTAAACAAAAACAAACACTCAAAACAAGGTGTGCAAAGGCACTCAGTCACCATGTTCTACAGGTGATCAATGCCCAGCCAATTTCCAGGCAGATTGAGTCTTAACTAAACCTCCTGTTTCCCCTGATGCTGCTGAGCATGGTGTTACATGGCACGGAGTATCTCTGTTTAGTCTGAGTCACCTGTCTGGTGTGGCCCCTCCCAGCCTCTTGCACAGCCCCAACTCTGTTCATTGTCAGGAGCAGAGTAGCAATCAGAGGTGGCCTTGCTGCTGTGCAAACACTCTTCAGTGAGACCTACAACTTCACTGTTTTATCAGCATTTTCTGAGTCGCAAATCTAAAGCATAGCTCCTTATGGATGTCTGTGAAGAAGATTGTCCCTATTCCAGCCTGGCCTGGTACACGCATTTGGTAATTTTCCTTTTTATCTTCCAGTCTTTTTTCTAATCAAGAGGATAGACTGAAAGGGCTTCCTTAAGTGAATCCTTGGTATCACATCCCAGGTGGAAAAAAACAGGGAGGGGATCAAAGGTTCAATATTTAGGAAAATGGTCAGAGTCAGGATATATTCTTGAATTTTGGTGATATCTTAGGCTTGTTGTGAAGCAATTTTTTCCCTTACTTGTAATGGGTCAGAAGACCTCTCTTTTGTTTCACTACCTTTAAAACGTTGGTTTTGGATTTTGCCTGAAGTCTCCCCAGGTATAATGAAGAATTTGAAGGTGAGGATAAAGTATATTATTGAGGTGCTCACAAACCTGTTACTGTAAAATCAGTCAGATCCAAAATTAAATGATTGTGTCTAAAGGTTGTTCAGAATTTTATTTTTGCCTCAGGAAGCATTCCAACACAAGATATATCAAGTTAACAGCTCAAAATTACTCTGTTTAAGACCTCCTGGGATATGTGTTTAAAAAAATATATTCAGTTTGCCCCAAGTGAGCTATAATATACTTCTTTGTAAGTGTGTTTTGGTTCAGGCATTTGTAACAGGATTCTGAGTGCACTGTTCTCTCATTAACTCAGACTAGGCTGCAGTGAAGCACCTGTGTTGAGTAACCCATCAGTGCTCTGACAGGATTAGTTTAGTATTCTGTATTTCAAAAAGAAGTTGCTTTTTTCCTCTAAAATAAAGCCAAATGTGAGTCTGAGACCACCTGCTCAATGCTTCCCTCATTCTGAGGACCTTTATCACCCTTTGTTTGCTTCCCTGAGAAGCGACTCTGCTCATCTGGCTGTACCAGGGAAGTTGGCGTCTAAAAAGAGCTTTGTTGGTCTTGGAAAAAAACCATGGAGCATGAGTAGCTCTGTTGGGGGTAGAAGGGGGTCATGAGTTGTAAGGACTCCCTGGAGTCTATGGTTCAAAATGCACAGGGTGTTCTCCACTTATTTGCTCTTTATTGGAAAGATCTTTGATCTTCTCATTTTCTGCAGAAAGGAGTGTTGTCAACATGTATTCAACATGGTGTTTAATGGATTGGACCTCCTGGAATAGGTCAAGGAATTCCTAAATTATGGTTGCGGGTTCTCAAGGAGCTGATTCTAATAGTAGCATCCAGTCAGTTAAACAGACTTGGAAGGTACCCACCACCAAAGTTTGCCCAGCAGTGAACGTGACAGGCAGTAGTCACTTGTGTGCACTTCAGATGGGAGTCTTAAGTTGCTGAAGCTACATTAGGTTGGAGAGTTACTGTTTTAGGCTTAATCATCCAAGTAATTGTGTGAATATAAGCTTGATGTCTGCCATCGCTGCTTGCTACTGATCTCTTTGTCTTTCCTCTGTATTGCAGTGATTTGTGAGAATTATTTACAGAGTGTGGACTTGTAGAATCTGCTCTAGTGGTGATCATTTTAAGTCTCAATAGGCCATTAACTTTACTTGGCAGTCAAACTTCAAACATCTGTTGGTTCAACTCTTGACTTGAAACTTGTGATTTTTACTTACTGTTTATTTTTAACTGTTGGAAATACTGAAATTTGGAAATACTGGGTAGAATCTGTATTAAGTTTGACCTTAGCTTGAGGTTTGCTTTCAGTCTCTGAAAATAATTTTATAAAAATGAAGCAGGAGTTAAAATAGTGAAATGCTGTTAGAGAATTTTAATTAACTCAGTGATTCAAGGCTGAAAGATAACAAGCCACGTCTAAATGCAGTGTTAAAACCACTGCAGTTCTACATTTGAATATTGTTGTGACAGATCTAGTAACACTCTATTTTTTTGTTCCTCTATTTTCAACAAATACAGAACCTATATGGTCAAAGCAAATGTCTGTCTTGCAGATGGCAGTAATAACAATGCTGCCTTTGTTAGTATGTACAGAAATACAGCTTGAATTGCTTCAGTACAACAACACGCTTTATGCTCTGCAACTTGCAGGTGCAGATCTTTCATGGAAGAAAGATGAAATAGTTTTTAGAAAGGTACATAGGGTTTAAATGCTTGTATAGCATGCCCCTCTAGAATGTCCGCCCAGGTCAGATCTGTGTGTTGATTGCATGTTTCTGTTGTAAAGAGTCTTTGGTAAGTCTGGTCTAATTGTCAGAAATCTTCTATCTGCAGGTTTAATGTCATCACCTTTCTAGAAATCGAAAAATGGAAAGGGCCATAGAATGGTTTGGGTGGGAAAGATCATCCAGTTCCACCCCCCCTGCCATGGGTAGGGACAGCTTCCACTAGACCAGGTTGTTCAGAGCCCCATCCAACCTGCCTATGAAGGCTTCCAGGGATGGGGCATTCCACAACTTCCCTGGGCAACCTGTGCCAGTGCCACACCACCCTCACAGGAAAGAATTTCTTCCATATATCTAATCTAGATTTCCCCTTTCAGTGTGAACCCATTACTCCTTGTCTTATCACTACAGTTCCTTATGAACAGTTGCTCTCTGGCTTCCTTGTGGGCCCTTCAGATACTGCTGCTATGAGATCTCCATGCAACTTTCTCTTCTCCAGGCTGAACAACCCCAGCTCTGTCAGCCTGTCTTTGTAGGGGACGAGCTCCAGTCCCGTTATGAATGTCATGCCCCTGCTCTGCATTTGCTCCAACAGTTCCATGTCCTCCTTATGCTGTGGGCACTAGAAATTTACCCAGCACTTCGGGTGGGGACTCAGGAAGAGGAGCAGAATTCCCTCCCTCAACCTGCTGGTCAAGCTCCATTTGATGCAGCCCAGGATTCCTTTGGCTTTCTGGGCTGCCAGCTCACACTGCCTGCTTATGTTAAGTTTCTCATCAGCCGTCAGCCCCAAGTCCTCCTCCTCAGAGCTGCTGGTAATCATTTCTCTTCCCAGCCTGTAGGTGTATTCAAGATTGTCCCAACTCAGGTGTAGGACCTTGCACTTTGCTTTGTTGAACTTCGTCAGGGTCACACAGCCCCACCTCTCAAGCTGTCAGGGTCCCTCAGGATGGCATCTCTTCTGTCCAATGGGTTGACGGCACCACACAGCTTATTGTCATCAGCAAACTTGCTGCAGGTGGTCTCTATCCTGCTGGATTCCTACCCTCAGCAAGATGGAGTGACTTGGGGTGAAAGTGTCAGTGTTTCAATATTTTTTTGAATTACAGTTAACGGTTAAAATTACAATTTCAGATATCTCTTGACCAGAATATTAGCCTGAGAAGATTTCTGTGCTAAGATAATCATAGGATAATTTTATAAATTGTAGCCTTAAGTAGCAGTCTGCATTTGCCTTTTAGGTGCTTATGCAGTTGAGGATCTGCAACTTGTTTTCCTAAGCCACTGGTGTACTATGTGACGCTTGGCAAAGTAGCAGCATGGAGCTTTGAGGACTTCTCCCAAGTACTGGATGGGTGTTCTTGCTATACCTGGGTAGTTGCTCTTATTTCTTCTGGGAAGGCAGTAAGGTATTTTTGCATTTGCGTGTGGATACAGTGTGTGTGTTAATTTGAAATCCTTGAACTGTGTAGTTAATATGCTTATTGATTTTGTGAGGTGTAATAAATAATTGGCTTGGTGCATTCCAGAGTAACTTTTATCAGGGTAAAATTAAGCAACTTTATAGAACGACCTTTGTTCTCTTAATTGTACCTGAAATAATTTCCACAGCGAGAGGAGCCTTTTGTAAAATATAGAATTGCACTAGTGGTTATTATAAAGTTTATTTGGAGCATCTGAGTGAATGCTTTAATTGAAAAGTAGAGAATGCTGCATTTGAGAAATGGACACATCTGTGTTATTTCAACAAGGCCAGGTGCTGTGTCCTGCACTTGGGTCACAACAGCCCCATGCATTGGTGCAGGCTGTGGGAAGTGGCTGGAAAGCTGCTCAGTGGAAAAGGACATGGGCGTGATGGTCAACAGCAGCTGGAAGTGGCCAAGAAGGCCTGTGTCATCCTGGTCTGTGTCAGGAATAGAGTGACCAGCAGGACTAGAGCAGTGATTGACCCCCTGTACTCAGCAGTGGTGAGGCCACACCTCAAGAGCTGTGTCCAGTCTGAGCCCCTCACTTCAGGAAGGACATTGAGGTAAGTCCAGAGAAGGAAAGCAAATTTAGAGAAGGGCAGCAGAGCTGGGGAAGGGTCTAGAGCGTAAGTCCCGTGAGGAACGGCTGGGGTTGTTTAGCCTGGAGAAAAGGAAGCTCGGGGGAGACCTTATCACTCTCTACAGCTGCCTGCAAGGAGGCTGTAGCCAGGAGGTGGTCAGCCTCTTCTCCCAGGCAACCAGCAACAGGATAAGAGGATACAGCCTGAAGCTGTGACAGGGGAGATTCAGGTTGGTCATCAGGAGGAATTTCTTCGCAGAAGGGATTGTTAAGCATTGCAAAGGGCTGCTCAGGGAGGTGGTGGAATCCTCATCCCTGGATGTGTTCAAGAAACAACTGGATGTGGTGCTTAGTGCCATGGTCTAGTTGACATGGTAATGATCAGTCAAAGGTTGGAGTTGATTATCTTGGAGATCTTTTCCACTCTAAATGGTTTTGTGGTTCTGTGACTTGTGATTTGTCCTGTCAGAGCAGCTGAAAGTTCTCAGTTACTTCTAAAATTTCTGAACGTAGTAGAAACAGTATAATTTGTAAATGTGATTCATTTGATCTGTTATCTGGAATTTGTTCAGTGAAGTGGCTCTTGAAAGTCTTCCAACAGTCCTGAACTGAGAAAAGAAGAGCTGCGAAGCCAGCACAGAAGCGTTTTGATAAAAGAAGCAACCTGTAGATAGTTCTGGGCAGATGATAACCTGGAGCCTGTCCTCCCCTTCAGCCCTCCCATTGTGTGCACCAAGTCAAGTAGCCCACTACAAAATTACATGTGCCCCTGTGTGTACCAGGCTTGGCTTGCTTGTCTCTGGAGAGAAGGAATTCAGGCTAAGGTCTGGGCTCTTTGGAATCCTGATTAGGAGGAAAATTCAAAGTCTTAATTAAGTCTTTGACACAGGGCAATGTATTTGATAACGATGATAATATTTACAGATCAGCAGTTTCAGGTTTGTGGTTCTGGGATTCCATTAACCTTTGAGTCATTTTAACAAAATGTACATGACTTTCGACTGAGAGCAGGTAAAACCAGTAAGCAGCAAAACATTTAAATTGTGTGATTTAAATCTGAAATCTCTCAAATCTGAAATGACAAACTGGTGTGTAAAGGGAACTGCTAGATACGCTCTTGGCATGTTAAAACTTCCAAACTGGATCTTCAGTTCTCAGTACGCGAAGAAAAAAATCTTGCCTTATGTGTCATCCTGCTGAGAAGTTAAATGCTGTAGTCTAATTTGGGCTATTTTTGTAGGTCATTTGGTGGGGCAAATAGGGCACGTCAGTAAAGATCGCGTCAGTGGTTTTTGTTTTGAGAATCTTTACTGCGGGCACAGTTGAAGAAATTTGGAAAAGAGCAGTGATGTTATTATCATCTTCATTCTCACTTCCTGTTTTTCCTTTCTGGAAAAATACAAAGTGCACCACTTGAGAGTTAGAAACTGGTTCATTTGATGTTTAGTCAAAAAACAGTTTTGTACTGTTATTGTTTGTTATTGAGTTTTTGGTGGTACAACAAAGACACCAAGGCAGGCTTTCTATAAGAGTGTTAGAAGTAGTCTGTAACTTCATTTCCTTACTACCTTCAGCTGCATACTTCAGAATGGGCTCATGTTAATAAAACTTTCCTACAGGAAATAATTCAGGTGTGGAAGAACAGTTTCATATGAAACTGGACAGCTTCATAATTTATAAATCCAATAATAAACTGAATTACAGGGTTATATGCTAATCCTACCCTTGAACAATTTGAGGTAAAATATTTCCCTATGTCTGTGGCATGTTTTAAAGATAATCAAGGAAAGTGTTAGTATGAATTTATGTCTTGAACTGTTGTTTACATTTTCTTATCCACTCAATTCTTACTCTATGAAATGTAGTATGTGTATTACAACTTAACTGACATTTTCTGTAACACTGCTCCTGTGATAACTTAAATATTAAAACAGGCTATTCCTCCTTAAGCTATTCTGTGAATGGTGTTTCCAAACTCAGTAATAGTATTTTTTTATACTATGAAACTGACATTATGTAAAATAAAAGTCAATTTACAACTTTCAGTTATTATGACTTGTTAATTTTGTTTTCATATACTATAGGATATGTTTTGGAGTTGCAGACAAAGTATCTTTGCTGAAATGAAGAAGAAATTTTCACAGGTAGACAGATGAAACCAACTTTATAAAATGATAACCAAGAAATAATAACAGCATGATGCTGTAGTTTCTGTTTTATTTTAACATGAGCATGAGCTATTGACATTAAATTTTTTGTGCATGTTCTTGAATGCAAGGATGATGTATGTAATAAATTCAGTCTTAACAGTAGCTTCAAATTGAATATGTATTTATGTGCTTTTGCACAGGTGTATGAGGTTTTGGCTCTCTCTAGCTCTGCATTAAAAAAAGGAATTATTTTGCTCTGATAATATATTGGATTATGTAATTAATTTTTGTGTTTCTGTTGTGGATTTGGTTTGACTGTCAAAATAGTTGAGGGATCTGTCACTGGCCAGTATTGCTTTTCACACTATTTTTGTAGTGAAGTAGCCCCAAACAAGGTGTTACATTGTTGTCTCCTAGTTCAGATGGTATGTGTGAATGTTCTCCATGAATAGACTTGGGCTGAGGTTATTTTTGCATTATCTATTTACTACTAACAAAGCAGTGGCAGTGTGAATGAATGATGGCTTAATACCCTTTGCTATACTAACCCTGAGTTAAACCAGTTCAGTCTGTCAGAATTACATCTGTGAGCAAGGAAGAGAGGATTTGTGTGACGTGGAACATCCAGCAACCCAACCAGCAAATCTTCTGTAATCTTCTATAATTTGTTCCCTTAATGTTATTTCCATCCCTCAGATATTGTGTGTCTAATTTTTTTCAGTAGCAGCTCTAATACAAGTCACAACTGATTCACCATCCAAGGCAGCAGAGAAAGTGTGAGTGGGAGGAGTTGAGTTTATAGGTAACTCCTGCAGGGAAGATGGGAGTGACAGAGGTTGTTGTGTAAAGGGAGTAGCACAAGGAATTGAGTCTCCAGGGGAGAGCTGGTCATGTTATGATCATATGCAGTAGCCCATCAAATTATAGGATCAATACAAAATCAGTGTGGGGATAATTAAATCCAAATTAACTTCTGTTTTCCAAGTGAACCTGCATGAATAGTAGCAAATGCCTCTTAACCTCCCTGCACTGTTCTATAGAGGAGGGCAAGCCTTTACCATTGCTGAGGGACATGCATGTAAATATAGGTTGATCTTACAAGTTTGTTGGGTCTTAGCTGCTGCTCATCTTCTCAAAAAGAAGACCACTGAACAAGCTTTACCTTCTCTTTCCTACCACACAGTGAAAGAGAGAAATTGTTTCTTCAGCAAAAAAGAAAAAAAAAATGATGCTGTGCTGTGAAGTTTGAAGGAAAGAGCCCAGGAGAAGTAAACACTGGTGGAATTTAATTTTAGTCTACTTAAGTACAGCCCTGTGTGTCTCTGTGGGTGCTGTAGATGAAAGTGATGATATAATATGTCAAAATTACTTTGACTTCCAAATTGTGTTTTCTTCATAATGTGTGGTTAATGTTTCAGAAATAGTTTTGTGTTTCTTCTTGGAAAGTAGTTCATAAATGTAAAATTCTCCTGTAAAGATGAAATATATGAAGATGAAGTGTTTCAGATTTGCTGCAAATGGTGCCTTGAATCTTTTTGAGCATGCAGTTAATGAAGGCTTCCACACAGGATATTGCGTTTGTTAAACCTAAAGAAATTAGGCTCCAAAATCTTAAGAAAAATCACAGTCGACAGCAAACTAATGTCATACAGATTGGGTCGAGGGTGGTTTTATTTGCCTTTCTCTAATAACTTTTTTCTGATGATGATAGGAATAGATGCTGCAGTCAGCTAACATTTTATTCCATCCTCGCACGAACACTGCCAGCAGATCTTGAAATCCTGTGTAATGAAGGCATGCAGCATCAGCTGGAATGTCCATGTTCCTTTTGAAAGGTTTGGTGATGTAAGAGCTCTCAAAAGGGACTGTACCACTTTGGTGGTGGTCATCTGTGTTGTGAGGTTGTGTAGAAACATAAGGGATTCTGAAGTTGTTCAGATCTTCTTTTGTAGTTCTGAATTCTCTAGAAGATGCTTGTGATGTGGCTGAGGATTTTAGCATGAGCATAATTATTGCCGTGTATTGTTCTTATCCACTGAGAATCATGATAGCACCGCATGTGGTTTTTTGCCTTTTTAGATGCTGTGGCCTTTAGCTGTGGACTGAGATTTGGGCACTCTGACAATGCAGTACTAATGCTTTCTGTGTGTTACAACTTAAAAAGGCTGAGTTCCTCAAGGACTAATTCCTTTTCCTTACCTGATCCTTTCTTATGAGATTTGTATTTAAATATCAGTCAGTCCTTGTTCCACAGTTCTGGATAATTGAGAGAATTAATTGATTGTGCTTAAATCTCTGACTTTCTGGGTTGTCAGTGTTGGAAAAATGCCTTTTTTCTTGGCTTCTGTGGGTTCATAAAATTTTATTATTATTATTCCATAGCCACTTTCATTCAAGATCATTGTTGTTCTGATTTCAGATACATTGAAGTTTCTGTTGAAACTCTCTGTATTTTTTCCAGTAGCCATTTGTCAATGCTAATTTTCTTACTTTGTTCAGGCAGAAGAATATCTCATGCAACTCAGAGAGCACTGGATGTAGTTGGAAGTTGATGATTTGATTAGGAAATTTTTTGTTTAATGGTCAGCTTCCAAGATTATTTGGAACTTTGCAGGTTTTCTGTGTTGTATTCCTGTAAGCCACAAAAGGGTATATTCTGCCTCAGTAGGATTTATGATTGTGTCAAAGCAAAATATGAGCTGGAAGTGATGACTTGGAAGTCTGTTCCTGATTTTGAAGCAGACTGCTTGCTGGCTGAAATTCTGTGTGGAACTTGAGCGGTTTTTCTCTCTCTCCACACCCATACAAATCCCTTCCTGTTCTATAAAAATGGAGCTTGTTTTTATATATTTTTCAAAATTGGAAGGTTCTTAATTTCTCACGCTTACTTGGAAAAGTAAAGTCCAATTTTGGGAACCTTAGGTTTTAAAAGTACACTAGATTTTATTGGTGAAATCTTGTTTTGATTTTTCAAATAAACTCCTAAATGTTAACTTCACTTATGAGCTGTTGTCTGCTGTCATTCCAGGCAGAAAGTGCTGCTGAGGAGCCCAGGGTGCTGTGTATAATACAGGACACCACAAATTCGAAGACAGTGAATGAACGCGTTACCTTGAACCTGCCAGCTTCCACCCCACTTAAAAGACTCTTTGAAGACGTGGCTTCCAAAGTGGGCTACGTGAATGGATCTTTTGATTTGATGTGGGGCAATGGAGATAATGTCACTGACATGGTATGGCAAGAGTGCTTTTTATTTCCTCCTGGTAGCAAACATTTCAGTCTTCACGGTATTGAAAACTTCCTTCTGTATCTCACAGTGCCCATTTAATTCCTGTAACATTTCATGGTGGGTGCACCACAGCGCACTGACACCATTGTGTTGATTTGGCTGAATTTTAGTCTCAAAGTGTGCTCTACGATACATCTGTTTAATCTTTAAACAAAAACTAATATGATCATTCAGATGTAGTATTAGTTTTCGTTATCAGTATGTATTTTTAGTAATAATACCCATGATAAATAATCTCTGTTTCTTGTGGTCTTGTTTGAGAAACGTTTTCTTCTCTACCAGCAGCATGTTGTATAGTGTCTCCATGTTTCTTACACCTATTTGAGTGTATTATATATTTTAAAAAATATTAATATCACTCTTATGCTTTATTGTAAATCAGTGTTATTTTAGTTAACAAGATTTGTTTAGATGCACCTAGAAAACTCTACAAGATTTGTTAAGAAATAGATATGAGTTTATTTCAGGTCATGTTTATGCCTACTGGAAGTAATTATTTTTCTTTTAAAGAAAAAAAAAATGTCTGCGAGCTATAGAGGACACTGGATAATAGGATGTTGCAGACCAGTGTCTAACTCCTGAAGAGATTAATCAACATCTAAGCATTAGACTGTACTGTTTCTTAAACTGTTCCCAAGTTATTTCAGTACTAATGATGTATGTTTTGTTTACTGGATAATTATTTATTTTCATGTAATCTTACTGTGTCAGAAACTGCTGGCGTACTCTGTTTGGATGGAATCTGTTAATTCCATGTAGATCTGTTTAAAGGAAGTGTTGTTTCTGTTGTTTTTCTCTTTTTTAGCAGACTCCAATAGATCAGAACAGTGACAAAACTATTCTTGATGCTGGTTTTGAGCCAGGGAAAAAGAACTTCCTGCATTTGACAGACAAGGATGGTGAGCAGCCTCATGTAATGCCGGTGAGTGAAATCTTCACTCAGCTACATAAGCCATAGTGCTGGTGGGGAAAGGTGTGTGTTCTTTGTAGTGCTCCTGTGAGATGAGAAAATGAAATAAAACTGGGCTGTGTATTTCATATAATAAGCTTCATTTGGAACTTTGTCAACAGACTTTGGCTATATTTACATCCGTATTTACATTTCTCCTAAATAGGACCAATTCCATTAGTAATGATTTGCTGTCACTCTATTCATGTTTGTCAAATATTTATATGATGTTTGCTGCAAGTAATTTCCTAAGGTTATATAATTTATTAATCTTTGACATGTTCAGAGATAAGCCTTAACAATGTATATTTAATCATATATCCTTTTCCTCTGGGTGTCTGAAAGCAGTATTAGGCCCTTCTGACAGAATTCTTAGAAACAGCAGCCCTGCATCCACAGCAGTTACCTGCTTCCACATTTCCTATTTACCTTTATGGAAATATATATATATATATATAAAACAAGAGTTGGCAGTGTTGTTCTAGAAGCCACTGTTGGCCATAACAAATTTTTTTATATTTCCTAGTTCCCAGATGTATGATACACACAGCTGCAATTTATTTAAACCAAGGATTGGATAGACTAGTGATATATTAAGATTGATTACTCAGCATAATGCTGGCCTACTTAGCCTTTGTTCTGGAGTTTAATTATCTGAAAAAGGGAAGAAAACCCATGTGTAAATATTTGTGCTCAAGATCTGAATTTAAGGGTGGTTCTAAAATAATAATGGACTGAAATATATATGTCTGGAAGAAAATCTGTATTTTTGTGCAGGAAACATGAGACCTAGGAGATGCTAAATTGCAAACTTGTTTGTTGTGTGCATTGTAATACTGTATTTGGTTGTACAGTATTTCAAAAGACCCTTCCTTTTGCCAGTGCTAAGAGCAATGTGTCAAAGGGTTGAGAATTTAGAGGGCAGAGCTAAAGTTACACTGTGTATCTACAATTTTGAAAAAATTGTGTGGTGTGCCTAGCAAAATTGATTTCTTAGCCATGAGATAAAACTCACAGGTACTTCAGTAAAAAATTATTGTCTAACTTTTGCATGAAATGGGTGTGTTTGTGTTTTCAGGAGGAGTCAGGTACAACAGATGACAGTGCACAAGAGAGATTTATAGGCCCCCTTCCAAGAGAAGGCTCTATTGGATGTACCAATGACTATGTCAGCCAAAGCTATTCTTATTCTTCAGTCCTGAGCAAATCAGAGACAGGTATAGTGTTTTCTCTTATAAAGGCAATGCTAATTTGTAATTATTTTAACACATTTTCAAACAGCAGCATCTCAGGATTTTTTTTTAATGAATTGCAATTGATTTTAAAAGTACCCACATCTCTGCTACATTTTCTGTCATGTTCCTTATGATATTCTCACATCACTTTAGAAATGGAAGAACTGTATTCCATCCTTCCCTTTCTTGGGCCAGGGTGATTCAAACTCTGCCGGGGTGCTCCTTTGCAGTATCTGTCTGCTCTTGCATCCGTAGTTCAGTAGTCAGGGTTGGATTAGCGAAGCGTGTTCGGCTCGAGCTGTGTTCACTGCCAGCTGAAGGAGTACTCAATACTCTGTTCTAGGGGGGCTCCTGCCCCCCTCTGCCCTTGGCCTGCCAGCTTCCTGCTGTAGCCACCAGCTGCAGATTCTCTGCCTACAGGATGCTTCTCCAGGAGGCTCCTCCTCCATGCCCCCAGCAAGCAGGGGCTCCCTGTGCAAGGGAAATGCCAGGGCACATCCAGGGAGGCTGCCTGGGTGCCTTGGCTGCTCAGTGGGGCAGGGGGAGACAGCAAATTACAGCTGGGAGGAGACAAACTCCTCAGAGTACCTTTATTGAGCATGCACATAGCTGACACTCACATTGCACCACTTCACACATGCTTAAGACTTTCGGACAAATAAGAAAGTTTATCTGTCATGTACCATTTTTTAAATTTAATATAACTGAAAAGATGATTTATATAGCGTAGAGCAATAAATAAAGTACAAATGTTCTGACTCAGTCTCTTCACAGAAAAAACCCATGTGTGGAGTAGCTGCCTTTTCATTACTAGTATGGTACTGAGATTATTTTTTCTTCAATAGTTTTCAGAATGTAAATAGGCATATTTAATTTCTTTTTTACACTATGCTTCAGTATCTGCTCTTTGCTTATCAGTTGTTGCTAATATTGCATATTTTGGAGAAAATCTTAAAGTTAAGATTAATAGAAGTAAATAATTTCATTTCCGGCTAATAAAAATGAGACGAAGTTTTAGTAGTTTAATTAGTTTTTTAATCAGTTTTTTGGGGGGGAACGTTTTAGAATAGTTGTGTTGTATGGGCATTTGAGATTTTTTTTCTTTTATTTCTAATTCTAAGACAATAGTAAAACCAGTGCAGATACAAATTATATGAACATCATTACTGGGGTACTTTTGGCTGACAGCAGGCAATAAGTAAGCTGATATACAACTGTTCCTTAGAAAGTTCTGGTTTATTCTGGAAAATGCTTAAATCTATTATTAAAATATTTATAATTACCTATATCCCCATTGGTGCAGTGGTCAGCATTAAATAATAGTTACTATTGTGATCAATAAAATAGTTTCATGTCATTCAGGGAAATTATTTCTGTTATGTAAACTATTACTCTCTGTTGCTCTCAGAAATGCTAACGTTCCCTCCATTTTTATAGTGTAAATAACAACAGATGAATGCAGTTCTTAAACACTATCACAGAATTGTTTTCTTGTCAAATGTTTTAACTCTTAAAGTGATTTCCCATCTTTTTGCATTATTTCCATCTCATTATTCTCATATTTTTAGGTTATGTGGGGCTGGTAAATCAAGCTATGACTTGCTACTTGAACAGCCTTCTGCAAACACTTTTCATGACTCCTGAATTTAGAAATGCATTGTATAAGTGAGTATATAGAATCAAAAACTTCTTAAATTTGTGCTGGTGTATATTGGTAGGAGACCCTTTGGAACCTCTGTCAAAATTTCCTTCTTTGGATACTGGAGAGCGTAATTAAAGTCAAGCTGGGTAGGCTAATCAATTACTTCTGCTTAAAAGCTTCAAATTTTTAGTAAAATGTAAGTTACTGGTTGTGGCATGGACAAGGTTTTTAAAGAATCTTGAAAACATCAAGCTTGAACTTAAATTCGATACTAAGTGCAGTTCATGTCTTTGCAGTGAATGGCTTCAAAATTTTCCTTTGTTTTTTTTAGATTTATGCATTTTTAAGGAGTATCATTGCCATTTACTGCAGAAATGGAAAGCAGCTGCATTTGACTTCTCCCAAGTAACAGAGCTACAGTTAACCTCTGTGATGTGGCAGACCTCTAGAAATGTAGTAACTGTTGATTTAATGCCTTTTTGATTAATGTTTTCAGAACATTTTTAATTGTCAAAAATCTTGTGTTGCAAATAGATGGGAATTTGAAGAATCTGAAGAGGATCCTGAGAGGAGCATCCCCTACCAGCTTCAAAGACTATTTGTTTTACTGCAGACCAGCAAAAAAAGGGCAATTGAAACAACAGATGTTACTCGGAGTTTTGGATGGGATAGCAGTGAAGGTAATGTGCAGCTATTGAACAGGTGTGATTTGCTGCAGCTGCTGCCTGCTAGGGGCTAAACTGCTGTTTATGGGGGGGAAATACCTGAATAATTGAATATAATTAACTGAATCCCCTTTTTCAGTGGAAACAAAATAGCCTATGTGGATACTTTACTGTGGGGTGTGTCTGATTTGTTATGAAATGTGGTCTAGTTTTAGGCTGTTAAAGTATAAAATGTTACATATTTTAATTAAAGTGTCATTGCACATGTTAATGGTTTCTAAAGAAGTAATTCTTTAGAGGAAACTTGCTTCTGTTTTCAATCACAAATGTCAAATGCCCATGTTGCATTTATGGAATTACCCATAATTATTGTCAGCTTCTAATCACACGCTGTATTTGTCTTTTTTACACTTGTGTGGTATAATTTTGGCCCATAACCTGTTGATTTTTCCATTTTCACATGATGATAAGGAGTTGGAAGTTGAGTTTTGTAGAATCAGCACGAAGTGGGACAGAAATCAGAAACAGTTTATTTTATAACAGTGTGCATTAGCAGTTCTGTATTTTCATATATTCTTGCTTATGTACACAGTTCTTGTTTATGCATAAACATTGTGAGCAAGATGGCTGCTTATTTTTCCTGACTTAACTCGAGAGGCAGCTGCCTGTGGAATTGAACACTGCCCTGGTAGTGGATAATCTAGGTACAGACTTAAACTAATGAGTAGTTTTTTAGAAAGCATTCTCAGGCTACACTCAGCAATGGGACTAATAACGTCTCTTGCTTTAATTAATAATAATTTCATTTTCTAACAGCGTGGCAGCAACATGATGTACAGGAGCTTTGTAGAGTCATGTTTGATGCTTTGGAGCAGAAATGGAAGCAAACGGAGCAGGTAAGCCTGGAAAAAACTGTCTTTCTTCTGTGGTGTAGGATTGTGGGGTTTTGTTGGGTTTTCTAAAGATGATTGTAACTGTCATTCACAAAATTTTAAATACCATTTATTGAAATACCATTTATTATTTTATTGAACATCTGTGGTATTTCCACTTTTCTTGCTTGATGCAGCAGTTAAGCTACTATAATGTATGACTTTCAAGATGCAACATTGCATCTGTTCTCCTCCCCCAGTTAAAAGTGGGATATTCTGCATTCTGGATTCTTAGTCTTTACTTGAAGCACGGAAAGTGATTGTGTAATGCCCACAATAACTTCCTCGCTGTCAGTATTTATTAGGCTTTGTTGTGGCCTCTTGAAGCTCAAGCTTTCCCTTCTTAATGCAGGAGAAAGTTAGGAGTGTATTCATATATAACACATGATGCATTTTGATAAGTGGCCAGCTTTTTGCAGGGCAGTTTAGAGATTTGAGATTGGTAAATAGTTCTGTCTCTGGAGACACAGGCAGGGACTGCAGAGTCAGTCTGTTAACAATATCTGCAAGATCAGGCTTGTTTTAAAACTTCATTTTGCTGGTTTTGTAGTCACTTAAGATGTGACACTAATGGACCTGAAGCTTATGTAGCATGATTTGAGAAGCTCATTTAATATGTGTTTTGGGCAGGGCAAAATAAGAAATCAGGAGATGGATGTCCTGCTGGGAAGTGTTATTTTAAAGGTGTAGCCATGCAATTAAGACTTCATTTAAAAAAAGACATTTTCTTGTAAGACTAAAGAAATACGGTATTGGTCATGTTTTTAAATCTCTGTTGCTGAATCTGTTTGTTTCAGGCTGATCTTATAAATCAACTGTATCAAGGCAAACTGAAGGACTATGTGCGATGTCTAGAGTGTGGCTATGAAGGCTGGAGAATCGACACTTACCTGGATATCCCTTTGGTCATCCGGCCCTATGGCTCCAGCCAGGCGTTTGCTAGCGTGGTGTGTACTATTATGCTGCCTAATAGTGCATCCATACACACATAGAATACATAATGCCACAGTGGTATAATTGGTTCCGTGGTAAGTATCATCCTAGATACTCCATCTTGGGGTGTTCGTCTTTGTGCAGTGAACCAGCTAGCAAGTTCTAGAAGATTTTTTTTTTTGGCTTTTTGGTTTATTTTTTGTTTTGGTTTTGGTTTTTTTTTTCTTTTGCCCTTCAATGAGTCCTACTGGTGCATGTATAAGGGGAGGGGAAATGCAACTTTATTGCCTTAGGGCTGCAGTAATCAATTATTTTCTTCCTGCTAAAATCTTCAGCATTTACTTGAGAGATTTTTATGAGATCACAAAGTTTTATTTGGGTTGTTCTTTTTATTGGCACATCTGCGAAATTTTCATAGCGTTGTTGAAAATCTTAGTGAAAGAACAGAACATTGACATAAAATTTTTACTTTAATTGCCATGTTGTTGCTGTGCTTTTTCAAGTTCACTTCTTAAGTACCATAATCCTTTTAATAAGCAATTTGATGATGATTAAAAAATCCTGTTATGCATCATGTTCATGGTCATTTTTGCTCCAGCATTACCTATGCTGGCAAGCATTTATATTTCTTAGTAAATCTGTGGAAGTTCTTTTGCTTTATTTTTTCTATCCCCCTGAAAAAAAAGTGATTACAAACTGTGAAATTCCACGGTTGTGGCTTAGGATGCCTGTACTATGGATGGAGTTGTGAGAAAGAATAAGAATAATCAAACAAGTCTTTCAGTAAAGGTTATTTTAAACAAACACTTGTGTAATTGGCTTGTTTATTTTACATTAAGTATTTTTCCTTATGTATTTAGTATGCTGGCAATATTTTTAAAGCACTAATAGTCCATCATTCTTAACAGTAATTTTGTTAAGAATTGCTAGAATTAATTTATACTGCAGTGTAGGTTCAAAGTATTTCATACTTTGAAACTTTAAGTACCAGTCTTGAGAAGTAGTAAAGGTGAGGGACGTTGATCTTGGAAAAAGGATTCAAGTTAATGAAGTCCTTTGAATTCTTTCTAAGATTGCATTAAAATTTTCTGGAACTATGCAGCTAATTGAAGCTGTCTTGATAAAGATTGATATTTTATACAGATGGCTTCCCTCTTCACCTTTTAAAGCAAATTTCTAGCAATGTTCCCTGAACGAAATTTTTTTTGGTAGTAATTTTTATTCAATAATGAGATTTTTTGTGATCCATTAAAAGTAATGAAAACTATTCAGTTCATGTAGTTTTATTCTGCATTTAACAATGCATTGTATGTGTGTCTCAAATGGAAAATTTTTTTCTTTAGTGGACAAGTCTATAGTGCAATGCTAAAAAAGAGACTTTGTCTATTTGTAAAAACACAGAAAACTTGAACAAATAAGGACTTAAATATCAGATTACTTTTAACAGTATTTGATATTTTTCCTTTCAATCAGCATTTACTGGGTTTACTACATTGAGGAAAATAAAATAGTTTTAAGATTTTTGTTACACAAACTTACATGGTTGCAACTTGTATTGATGCTTCAATTTTTGAGCTTTTTCAATTCATTCTCTGATTATATTCAGTTGATTCTCCCCCCTGCATTTGTATCATCAATAGCAGATGTAATTTTTAGTTTTGTAGTCTTCAGCAGTGGGGAGATATGGAGGATACTTGCTTTTGGAGAAGGGAAAAATCGCCTGTTTCTAAATGGAATTCTCTGAAGGTAGTATCCTCCATTGATCCATAGATGATGGTGATTTAGTAGGTGTAGGTAAAAGGGTCTGAGTGAGAGATCAAAAACTTCACACATGCGCTAATAGGGCTTATAGAAGGGAATGTAAAACTTTTTAGACCTTGCTAGTCAGCTCCTGAGGGAACTTGCAGCAGGCGACACAACCCAAGATAGGGGATCTAAGGAGGATACTACCTTCAAAGAACTCTAGTTAGAGGTAAGTGATTTTCCATTACTTTCTAATAAGAGAGAATGGATGGATGAACCTTAAGTAAGGTTAATCTGTAGAATACCATTTAAAGAGTATTATCCCACTGTTCGACATTGTGTACTACCAAAGAAATGTAGATACTTGAAATGTTGCATTAATTTATATGTGTATTACTTCTCAATACATGGGGACATTGAAAAACTGGGAAGGATAATGTCATGCTTTCTTTATTTGCTAATATGAACTAATTCTGAAATTCTTCAGTGTGGTTTTAAGGTTTGCGTTTGGAATTTTTCTTTCTGATTCCCCACTCTATCCCCCAACTCCAATCAGTAAGTCAGAATAGCTGCAAACTCATTAGGGCAGCTCTGGGACACTGAGGTGTTGTCAGTTTGTAACTCAAGATGGTTTCTGAAAGAGTACTTATGTTATCTGCATTGTTCAAGGGCATGGTGTAAAAAAAGCCCTGAATCAGGCTCTCTTCAGGTCAGTAGAAATCTAGGCATGAAAACATGGAGCTTATTTGAGGTAAACAGGAGCAACAGTTCATGTGCTGATTTTTGTAGGTAGTGGTGTCTTTTGTATAGATGGCTGAATTTAACAGCATTAGGCACAAGCTGAAATGTTTTGCAGTAAAAAATCTTAAGTATTTTGCAAGATGTACAGCTGAAAGGTAGATGCAACTGGGAACTAGCAGTGATGCTGAAATTATGTTACTAGAAAACAGTGAGAGTTGATTAGTAATACCAGAAAAGTAGTAATGATATGAGCATTCTGGAGGTGGGGCAAATACACTTGTTTTTGGTTAAGTGTTGTTAGTTTTCAAGATTTTTTGTATGATAGCTTTTTTTTCGAGAGTCTAAGTGTGTGTTCAAGTAGTCCTTTTTAGGGCAGAAATTAATTTGGACTTTATGTGAACTTACTTTGTGGTGTCCTTGCCAAACTTTGGAAGGCAGAATATGGATGATGTGATACTTCCTTGGTTTTTTTTAAGCTAGATCAGTAACAAGGAGGTCTTGTATTTTTCATTGAACGTACTCTTTGAACACAGGAAAACTGATGAGCTCTGAAAATCTGAGATGGCAGTTAGTTTCTAGTTTTTTCCAAGAGCAGTTTTGCCTAAGTGCCGTTTGTTGTGTAACTTTCCATAAAGGTTCTGCTGCTCCTATTCACAGGTTTTACAAATTGACACATGTATGAATGCTTGTAGTATGATACCTGTCAAACTACTGACTAGATCATAACGCATTTTTATGGAGGGAAGGTTGTCTGAAGTGCCTGTCTTGAGCCAGACAATAATTAGGTTGAATTATTGTAGCCCTTTAGTGTGCTCAGTGATAGAAATCTCAGAGTATTAAAAAGTGGATGCACTCAGAACTTGGCCAGACAAGCAATGTGCTTAAAGTTAGACGTGATTTGAGCAAGGGATTAGGATCAGATGATCTCCAGAAATTTCTTTCAGCCTGTATTATTTTTTTGATTCTTTGAACTAGAAAGGAGTTTAAATAGCTTTTGTCATACTAATCTGTAGCTTGATCATTTATGCTTTATTTTGAAGTGTGTGTGTAGGGAATGTTGGAAATGTTTAGTGACTCCAAGGCTGGATAACAGTTAGTAGTTTGAAGATAACTTCTGAGGTAACATCAGCTTCTAGTGGAGCTGCAGGGCAGTGGGTGTGTGGTGTGATAGGTTGTGCAGCTTAAAAGCTTTGTCACTGGTTTTGCTGAGTAAACTGTCAGAGTAGAGAGTAGTGAACCGCACTAGAATAGGAATTGTGTTAAGAAACATCTTACTCAGCAGAGCTAACGCTGGTGTAAAGATTGTGTAGGAGGCAAAAGAGTAAGCCTGGGGAGCAGCAATGGTCATTATACAAGGATTGAAAAAATACATGGCTATTTATATAGCTCAAAAGTAATGAAGGTCCCAGGAGTTTTAATCAGGCCATTCCATGCACAGCTCACTATGTGTGGTAAGCAGTGAAACCTCAAGAGTGATGTAATAATACTTCATTGCATTCTCAGGGGTCTAAAGCATCATCACTTCTTGCATTATGTAAAAATTTATAGGGTGTTTCCATGTTAAATTGCACATCACATGAGCCTACATAAGCATTACACAATCATTTATGTCCCATCTTTCTTATATTCCCATTTGTATTCCTGTTGATACATGAGCTGCAACTTTTTTCGTACGCTTAAATTATATTTTTATTGCCTTAACTGACATTTGGCTCATAAGAGAGAGCTCTGTCACTGTGATTATTTTGTCATTATGTGATGTTTTCTGATTCATATTTTCTGTGTGGGCCATTACTTTTTTGCTTTCATTGAAACATTTCTGAATAATAGTCAAAATACAGTCATGCATTTCTTCTGCTTGCTTTTTAAGCATGTTCTAACTTGTTTAGTCTTTTTTTTCTTACATTTCAGAATGAGATTCCTCACATTTCAGTGCATAATCTCGCTAAACATTAGCTGTTTGGGGCCCTGCAATAAAAAGCAACTCAGCCTCTGTAGCATTTAGGAAGGAAGGACAATAGACAGCAGTTCAATTCAGACTCTAAAAATTTTCACATGTCTACGGAGTCTCTGCCCAAGAGCTATGATTTCAGGGCTGTTCAAAGGCCTTTCTGGCTGGGTCAAAAAATGGTATATTGAGATGATTGTCTTCATTTGCAGTTGTTCTATGGGGTTTGGCTGGTTTTCCATTTGTGAATAGTTGTCACCTGGAATAGAGTTCTTTTTTAAAAGTCCTTTCTCCTAGAACAGCAACAGAGCTTTTGTAAAATATTTGCTTTGTTGTTCTTGTTGCTTGTGTCAGTTCTTGGAAAGAAAGAAGGGAGAAGGGAAGAACTGGAGGCCATTTGAAGAACTTGGCATATCCTTGATTTGCTCCCAAAGCAGGACTTGCCAAGCGACACAATTTAGATACCAGTCTTACGTTCTTTGCCAGCCACTTTAGGACTGGTGAGTTTACTCTGCCCAGTTAAGATGCTTCTTTCTTCCCCCTTCAGGGGAAAAGCCTTGTCCCTTCCTTAAGTGATTTTAAAAACATTGTTTCTGTGCAATTGTATTTGTTTTCACCTCCATGGCTGAACAGAGAGCTTTTGGCTTCCTCTTGGAGTTCAGAAACCCAGAGCCTTTTGGCTTGCAAGCTGACTGGGTTATAAGTTTTAACTTTTAAAATCTCTGGGTAAAATTATTCACTGAACCCATCTCAATATTCTTAGTGAATTTTGTTTGAACAAGTTTGTTCTCAAGTATCTACAACTTAATGTGCAGTGTCATTGCTGCAGATTGTATTAGGGAGAGGAGTAATGATCAGTTTGGTTGTATTTTGAATGTCGTTTGCTGTAGTGGGGAGCGAAGTAGAAATCATTGAATTCCCAGATGTAAGCCTTAGTGACAGAACTTTTGGGGTTTTTTGAACTACCCCAAACTAGGCAGCTGTCAGAAGACAAAATTCCTGTTCTTGTCTTGTTGCCTCATAAGGTTTACCTAGGGAGCTAGTTCTGTCTTTATAGGAGATGGTCATATATGATTCTCACTCCTTTGGGAGTAAAACTCAAATACTCTTCCTCCATCCTTTGCCCACCTTTCACTTAAAAATAGTATCTTCAGGTGTAGTTTCCTGAGACCCTTTAAGGAGCAGGACTAAGGCTATCTTCATTCAAGGCATTGAGGAACTGAGTACCATTTTTTTTCTGCCCCCTTCTCCTTCCTGTTGTAAATACTGGATGGTATCTCTTGGGAAAAATTCCTTTAGAAATGCAGAAGAATCATCTCAAAATTCTGGGAGAACAGGGACAAGGCAGAGTTAAAAAGTAGGCTTGTCTTCAGAGCAGATGACACTACAGACATGACTAAATGTGATGTGCAAGGTAACAGGAGTAAATGTGACTTTATTAAAACAAAGACAATTGGGATTCATCAAATACTGAATGAGATACAGTTAGCAGTAATTGTGGTTTTACTGTTTACCTGGGGCTGGGTAGAAAGGTTAGTTTCTGGTCATGTTTACCTGAATATTGTGTCTCTGCCAAAGTTTGTCAATCAAATTTTGGTGGTAGATTTGATTGAAGTATTTGTATATGTTTGCAATCTTATTGTAAATTTATACCTGCATAGGAAACACTCTTTAAAAATGGGGTAACATGTTTTTGTTCTTAGGAAGAAGCACTTCATGCTTTCATTCAGCCTGAGATCCTTGATGGCCCAAATCAGTACTTTTGTGAGCGATGTAAGAAGAAATGTGATGCAAGGAAGGTAAAGACTGGTCAAATTATTTGCAGAAATTACTTTTACTAAATACCAGTCCTGATAACAAAAACATAATCTTGTCCTTGTTTCATTTAGGGTCTGCGGTTCTTGCATTTTCCATACCTGCTGACATTACAGCTGAAGAGATTTGACTTTGATTATACCACTATGCACAGAATTAAACTTAATGATCGTATGACATTTCCTGAAGAGTTGGACATGAGTGTCTTTATTGATGTTGAAGATGAGGTAAAATATTTGGTTTCAGAGAAAAGTATTTAACTTTCTTCAAGTTTCTCATTAAGAAAATCAAAATGTCAGTCTTATAACCCCATTTTAACAACTTTATTTGTCTACATGAAATGTTCTTTAGCCATGGTAGTGCTACAATTTGAAGATTTTAAATCTGTCCATGTGGAATTTTTTTTTTTAATATTGCAAAGGAAACATGTTCTCTCTCTAGTTGGTTTCCTGCTTCCATAAAGAAGCTGTTTCAGATTTCTTACATCTTCATTCAAGACCTGAGTCTCAGAGCTTCAACATATATACTGCAATTCCAGAATGGAAGATTTTTCTGAAACTTGGGTCTGAATCTGTTGGTAATAAGAGGTGATGTAAAGTTTCAAAACTCTGAATGCTGAAGTTAGTCCAGAAATCATTAGCGATGAATTCCTTCTCTCTGAATCAAAACTCAGTGTATACTGTAGAAACAGGATTTCAAAAATTTTATTTTTCCCATCCATCTTCTGGCTTTTTGCTCTTCTGGTTTTGACCAAATTTCACATTGTTCAATTACATTCACCAAGAAGTATTTACTCTGTATTCTGCATTGAAGACCAAAGTTACTCCTCTATTTTCATTCCTGAAAACATTTGTTGGCTTGCACTGGTGTAAGAGAAATACTGCCTGGATATGCACATAGAGAGGCTTTTCTGGCTCTATCCAAACCTTTGCCTTAGAAGTGTGCCATGTAGGCAATTTGATACCTCTCAAAGTGTCACTGGGCAGGGGGGGATAAATGACAATGAAGATTGATCTGGGAGAATAGAACTCAGATAAAATTAACAACTGTCAGAAAATGAGAAGAATTATCCAGAGGCAAGAGCATCAGGTAAGAGATGAATATACTGAGTGAACTGCATTCACAGTGTTAATGACACCCTGCTTTTAACTAATAGAACTCTAATCGGTCTTACTGTAATACCTTGGCTCGTTCCAATGAGTTGAAATGGAAAAAATATCTTTTATTGTGATTGAAAATATTTTCAGTCAGTTCTGACTAACAGGGCCGTGTTACAACAGGTTTGTTATTTGATTTTAGACTTCAGGTGCTGAATTGAGTTAGCTAGTGCAGGGAATAGGCTAATAACAAATACAGTCTTGCCATCTGTGAAAGCTGCTAATTACCAGTTAGTTGCACACAAAGCCCAGGAGAGGTGGACTGAAGACACCTACAGAAACAATTCTGTTCTTGGTGCTGAGTTGCAGGGGTCTCTAGGATTTTGAGGAATTTAATTGTTTTGCAGATTGGATTTTTTTCATTTCACAAACACTGTTATTTCTTGTTCCATGTAACTTTCAATGTTGTATAATGTTAGTATGTATGTCTTATTTTTAAGAAGTCTCCTCAGACTGAGAGTTGCACTGATAGTGGAGCTGAAAATGAAGGCAGTTGTCACAGTGATCAGATGAGCAATGATTTTTCTAATGATGATGGAGTTGATGAAGGAATCTGCCTTGAAAGCAATAGTGCAGCAGAGAGAATCTCTAAAGCTGGCAGTGAAAAGGTAAGTTTAACACTGGTGTATTAACTTGGTATCTCTTGCTTGAACAGAGTTGCACTGCGCCGCTTCCTCTGTTTGTCCTTCTGCCTCTGTCCCAGGAGGACACAGGGTTGAGGGTGGGCAAGAGGCTGGAGCAGGAACAGAGCTGGCAAGGCTGACCTGGATTCACCAGAGTGATCTTCCATGCCATATTCCCTGCTGTGTAGCATCATGCTCAGCAGAAAAACTGGGAGCTTTCCAAAGTAGCTGTTGCTCAGAGACTGGCTGGGCATTTTCATTTACCACTGTTTCCTGGTGGGGGGTGCTGAGTAATGCCTTTGCATCACTGCACTATTAAATTTTTTGTGTATGTTTCCTTTATTTATTAAACTGTCACTGTCTCCAACCACAAGTGTTCCCGCTTTTGCTCTTCTGATTTTCTCCACCATCCCATTTGAGGGGGGTAGTGATTGGCTGGCTGGAGGGATACTTTGTTGTTGCTTGGGGTCAACCCATCACAAATGGAAATGATAAAAATATAATTAATTCTGATATTGGGAGTTGGGTGAGTTTATTCAAATTCCAAAAACTGAACCTCTACAACAAAGGAAAGAATTCAACTGATTTGGAGGTCACCTGAGAATAAAAGTCTTCTTAGCTTGTCAAACTGAGAAATTTCCAGATAAGTTGTTTTGGCAGCAGACCCGCAAACTGAAGGCTGTTTTGTCTGAGCAGTGAGCAGTGTTTTTTCTTTGTGGCCAGCTGTCAAAGGCCTACCAGATTTAGCTGCAAGAACATCTTGCAGCTAAGAGAGATAGGAAAGTTTTGATCAGTGGTGTAGATGAGACCCAGGGTTCTAAATGTTAAATATTCCTTCAGTCATCTTTATATAAAGGAGCTGAGCAAGTCAGTCCAGGATGGCAGTCATCCTACTGTGGAACATAAAGGTTGGCAGAGATCGCTGATAAACTTGATTGAGTTTTCATCAAAAATCTTGAACTTTATGGTAATGTCTACAATACGTACTTCATGTATTGTTGTTCAATGAACTCATCTGAAATTAAGCCAGTAGCTTTTATTCAGACTTGTTAGGAAGCTATTTGGCTTCAACTGTTACTTTTGTAAAGTAGCAGTTTTAAAGGCTGACTTGCATTTTCATCTCCACATATGGCCCTCTTCATATTCACTTTGAACCATTTGAGAGGGTTTTTTGATACATGTTCTGAATACTGTCAGTCTTAATCAGAAAAAATGAAAAAATTAGTTCTAGTCACTTGACTGGGACAAGACCAGAATATTTTAATGTGTTTGTAGTGCAAGTGGGATGTCCAAGTATTGAGAGTAGCTTTGGCCAATTACTTCATACTACTTGTTGTCAAGGCAAACAAGCTGTCATGCCAAGTGTTTTGGTTTGGATGTCTTAATAACAGATGTAGGATATGCTGAGAACATACAGAGTGTTTCCTCTACATTGTCTAAAAACATCCTTGTAACACTTATGAGTCAGTATTGTTCAGCTTTATTTTTAATTTATATGCAACACTGAAGGTATGTCCTTAGTACCCTGTGTTACCATCCATTTATCTATGAAAAAAAGTGTGTGACAGCAAGTGCGGCAAAGGGTGATAGCAAATAGACCTAAGCTTTGTCAATACAAATGCCTGTGTACGGTTTGGCATATCAGAGCTCTGATTTTGTTCAGTGCCTAATGCATTAATTAATTTCTATTATACAGATCCACTCTTTGCATCCAAAGATCCATGTCTTTGCATGTTTACATATCTGGATTTGTGTCATTGTTTTTAAAATGACCATTTGCTTATCTTTACTGGATAACATATCACACCTTTTTCTTCTCTCCACAGAGTTCTTTGCTGTATGAGCTCTTTTCTGTCATGGTTCATTCTGGAAGTGCTGCTGGTGGCCATTATTATGCCTGTATAAAATCTTTTAGTGATGATCAGTGGTACAGCTTTAATGATCAGCATGTTAGCAAGGTAAAAATAGTATTTTTAGTTATGTTTTCTACCCATAAATGAACCAATAACTTTCTGCCTTGTGGTTTTCCACTTAGCTGCCATAAAACCAGCTTCATTATATGTATTTCAAGTATTTACTTGATTTCATCCTCTCATCCAAATGTTCTGCTGCATACATACATTTCACTCACTAGCTCAACTGATTTCTAGGGTTTTGGAGTTTTTAAAATTTATTTATCTATGTATTTTTATGTGGTAGGGAAAGGCGTGCTTCTCCTTGGCAGGGAAGGTGGGATGGCTCATAAAGAAGCCTTCATTCATGTACAGACAAGGCTGGATTTAGAATGTTGCCTTCTGTACATGTGAAGAACATTTCTTTCTTAGAGCATTGTATTTTTAGAACTGTTACAGCCCCGAATGTGCTATTAAACCTGTCCAGCTGATGCAGGTGTTCCACGTATCATCCATAAGTATTACTGCAATCAAGAACCTGTATATTTTTCTAAGAAGTTCCTACTTTAAAACAATTTAAAGTATGTTTGCATTCATTGTAAAGTGGAGCAGCAGATCACTTTGAAATTGTTTTTGGATGTCAGCAAATAAGCAGAAATACTTAAAAAATTAGAATTATTAATATAGTGTGTTGTGTAATGCCGTGTTTCCTAGTGAGAATAAATGCATCTCAATTAGTGCAAGTTTCTCAAGTAATCATTAAATTGATTTTCTATTAGATAACTCAGGAAGATATTAAGAAAACATACGGAGGATCTTCTGGAAGCAGAGGCTATTATTCCAGTGCTTTTGCTAGGTCAGTAGTACTGTAATGTTACTTTTCTTTTTGGTAGTGTTTTAGTGTAATCAAATGAATGGCCGAGGTGCATGTGCTTACCTGTTAGCTTAAAATGAATAGCAGATGCTTCAATAGTTGTAATAACTACCCTGACTGCTCTATTTATTTTTGAAAATCCTTCTTGGTTAGTGTATTACTAAGATAGATACGAAAGGTATCCTTACTGAAAGGTAAAAAAACCAAAGCAGCTTCTGAAGCCAGTATTGTCTCCTGTGTGATTAATTCAGCTATGTATTTTCTTTCCCCCAGCTCCACAAATGCTTACATGCTGATATATAGACTGAAAGATCCATCAAGAAATGCAAGTAAGTTAGACAGCTTGTTTTCTTTACACTTGTGTTGCTTGTTACGATCTTTCCTTGTTAAGAATCAATGTCATAAAGTACACTAATCTGCATTAAGTGCAATATTTATTTTATCATTTTATAGATGATAACTTGAGACTTTTATTATCTACTAATTCACTTTCTGCAAGACTATTTACATTTATTTTTAAAAAAGGATCAAGTGAAGTTACAGTCTTCATGTATTTCTTTACAACAGCAAAGCTTCCCCTCCTGATACTGGAATCTTTTGCTACTATCACTTTCTTGTGTTGCTGATAATGTAATTAAGGGGAATAAGAGGCTGACTTCAGTTTAACTTAAATAATGGAAAAGAGGATAGGACATGGCATAGTGGGAAATAGGGGTGGAAAAGAGAAAAGGGGGAAAAGGCAAGAAAGATAACTCTCAAATGTACCTGTAATGCCTAAAGTGTTGCCTGCTGTGGGGAAACTGTATTTTTTTAAACTATTGCTTTGTTTTTACTGGTAGAATTTCTTGAAGCACATGAGTATCCAGAGCACATTAAACAATTGGTACAGAAAGAGAGAGAATTAGAAGAACAAGAAAAGAGGCAACGTGAAATTGAACGCAACACATGCAAGGTTAGAATTTCTGCTGGATTGAGTAACAATAACATTGCTAGTGGGAAATGTTTCTACAGTAAACAATGGTTTTTTACGACAATACAAGGACTCCTTTGTGATAAATGTTGTACTAACAATTCTTTAAAATGAATTGCGCACCTGTTGTAAACCTGTTCATAGTGCAGGTATCTGTTAGAGGTATTCACCAGATGTTTTTGTTGAATTCATGTCTTGCATGTGGATTTGAATTGATATTAAAACCAAAACAAAACTAGTTAATCTGGAATCACTTATTTTCAGCAAAATTAGTTCCAAAGAATGTGTAATGCGCATGTTAGGTGTTTCATACTGTCAGATCTTTCCATGATGCGACCCCTTACTTTGTGAAATGGTGTTTCTTAAACTAATTTTAAGTAGTTATTTGGCAGAAAGAGCAGAATCTTTTCCAACCCTATATTCAATAGCAAGAAACAAAATAGGTCCTCAGTGCCTTACCAGCGTGGCAGTCAGCTGGTCTGACTGTGAATCAAGTGACTTTTATGAGAAAGTTCTCTTACTGCAAAATGTGTAACTCTCTGTGTGAAAAAGGAATTTCACATTTGTTGTTCATACATGCATTTTGCTCTGGAGCATTTGCTCCCTGCCTATGGCTAGAGGATATTCTGGTTATAGAAGTTGTACCCTGGCTTGCAAAAGCATTCAGTTATACACATGTACGCCACGTGCCTTTGGGATTTTCTATCTGCAGTTGTGTAACCAGCTGAAAGGAAACCATCCCATAGCTGAACTAGAGTTAAAGTTGTATTTCATATTAGATTGTTTGAATATGGGGTTTTCAACTTAAATGTACTCTATTAGGCAAGATGTTTGAAAATGCCTTCAGGCTCATTTTCCTTTCTTTTGTATTTCATAGATTAAATTATTCTGTATGCATCCTACAAAGCAAATAATGATGGAGAACAAATTGGAAGTTCATAAGGACAGAACACTGAAGGAAGCTGTGGAAATAGCTTACAAGGTGTGCAATATGTAACAATTGTTAAATGTAGTTTTTGCTGTTGTGTCCGTAGTTTTTAAATTTCTAATGCTGTGTGAATGTTTAGGAGGGCTTGGCTATGGGGTTTTTTGTGGGGGTTGGTTTTTGGGGGCAGGTTCTTAAGAAGTTCTATGGTGGGTTTTTTTGTTTTGTTTTTTTTAAAGGTGCTCTAGTCAGCTGTTATCGACCCATGTTTTCTGCCAGTAGCCATCAGCTGATTGCTGATTGAAGTTATATAGCCTGCCCTTTTAAAAGGCAGTCTGATCTTCCATACCCTTATTTTAAAATCAGACAGTGGGAGCTGCTGTTTGACTCACAATGCTTTTATTTGTGTTGCAGTAAAAATGTTGTATTGGATACAGTTCTTGAGAATCTTCCTGTGTAGCTAATGCAAGGACATGAGTGAAGACAATGGCATCTGTTGGTCTCTGCCCTCCACAAACAGGTGGAAGCTGAAGAGATCAATTCTTAATCACCTACTTGTGCTCTTTGGTTCTTGCCCTGTATATCTTTGACTGGGAGAGCATCAGCCAGGCACTTACAGATTTGGGATGTGTTAACATCTCCTTGAGATGCACAGAGGATAATTAGCAGATATGACTTTTTCAGGCCTCTAAGATACCATTTGGTATAACTGATAGGCAGTGTATTCCTCTGAAAAAGCTTCTGGGACCTGCGTTCGTGTGCTTGTATACATTTCAAAATTCTTTATTTTCTGCGTTTTGATGCAGACTTCTTTTTGAATTTGGAAACATGTATATATATGGCTTGTGTGTATAATAATTATGTGTTTTCTAAAACCGAATCAGCTGTTGTGAAATCAGAGGATTTCTGGATGTACACAGAATGAGATATTCGTAGCTTGCAAGTTAAAAACTAAACTCACAGATAGCTCTTACTAAGTGTTTGGGGGGTTTTGCGTGTGCATGTTTCAGTTAATGGATTTAGAAGAGGCCGTTCCTTTGGATTGCTGTCGCCTTGTCAAATACGATGAGTTTCATGACTACTTGGAGCGATCTTATGAAGGAGAAGAGGATACACCAATGGGTTTGTTGCTTGGAGGGGTCAAGTCAACGTACATGTTTGACTTGCTGTTGGAAACAAGAAGGCCCGACCAAATTTTCCAGTGCTATAAACCTGGTGGTAAGACATGTAATTACATATATGATTTTAGTCTGTCCTTGTCTATACTGTGTGATGGCACAAGCACAAAGCTGGTAAAACAGAGCTTCGGTATAAGGTGTTGAAAGAACTAAAACTGAATTTTACCAAGTCAATATTCAGAAATACATAATATGCTGTGCTGCTAACTTGTTTTTGATTAAAGTAAGTCTAAGATATACTAAACTTTGTCAAACTGTAACTCTTTCCTTTTTTGGCATTAAATTTGATTGGGAAATTTAATTCTGAAATTCGATGTCTTTTCAAGTTCTTATGGTTTGTATTCAATGCAACCCCTTAATCATTACATCAGAACACAAGCATATGTGTGTTTTCTTTGCTTGTTGAATTTTCTCTGTGTGTACATATGTGACTTTCTCTTTTTTCTCCTCCCTACAGAGGTCATGGTAAAGGTTCACGTAGTCGACCTAAAGACTGAGTCTGTTGCTCCTCCAATAAGTGTGCGAGCTTATTTGAATCAAACAGTTTCAGAGTTTAAACAGCTAATTTCAAAGGTAAGTTACAGTCCTTAAGGACTTGTGTTAAAGAATTTTCATTCATTGTGACTGTGAAAACGTGTCATAATCTAAAAATCTAAAATGAGAGCCTGCACTTTCTGTAGATCATACTGTGAGTCCCGTCCAGTCGAGTTCAGTTAGATGTTAGAGTTGAGCTTGTCCATCTGCTCACTTCTGCTGAAAGCAGCAGTCTGCTTCTTGCTTCCATCCAGAATTAGTATCTTTAACAACATCACTGAAAGTCCAGTTGTGACAGAACTAACAAACTGTTACCGTACAACTGAACCAACATGTAACTTTGCCTCAACTTCGGTATTTGAAACTTGCCTGTTTAAGCTGTCCATGTTCTTCGTACAATCTCTCCTTTTGATCCCAGGAGCCACTTGTTACTAAGATGCAAATTGATTTTTACATGATTTTAAACCAAGGGACATTACCGCTTCCATTGCATTGGAAGACAAGAGATTGCATTTGCTCAGTTCTGTGTAAAATAATTCAGTGGTTGGTGTAACTTCGTAATATTTGTTATAAAACATGATTCCAGCAATTTGAGTTCAGTTTGAGTCTAATTAAGAATTAAGTGAACCCTGTGTAAAACCTGTTGCTCGAGAATATTTTTTTATTTTCAGTTGGTTCATACAATAAGGACAAGACCAATGTCATTAACAATTTTCCAGTTCTTTGCAAAGCCAGGGCATTTTATGCATCTGATCTTTTGGAAAAACTGGCACTTGCTATGTATCAAGGGGTGGAGGAAAGGCACTGGGCCTGAACAGGTTTGGGAGGTTCCCCTCCATGTTGTCTTTTGCAATTTAGAAGTTGATAAAATTCTAAATTTAAAAATACACAAACAAACCTGCTCCTTTCCGTGTGAATAATCTCAAAAATGAAGCTCTTGTTTCAGTATTTGAAGGTATGTGTAATGCTCACATTGTCTTCCTGTCCATGTCTTGTTTTAGGCTACATATCTGCCCCCTGAAACAATGCGGGTCGTGTTGGAACGTTGCTACAATGACTTGCGTCTTCTGAATGTTTCCAACAAAACACTGAAAGCTGAAGGCTTTTTTAGAAGCAACAAGGTACATCCTCAGGTTTTTAAATTGTTCATTCCTTGCATTTTGTAGACTTACCTGTTGTGTTGTAAAAAGCATGGATGTGTGTATGGAATTGATAATGGATAACTGTCACGTATTTTGCTGTGCAATGTGTGGGGTTTTATGTGCCCAGTACTGTGGAGCTGATATGAAACCAAGTGTACACAAGAGAGAGTGGATTGAGACTCAGACATCTGGTTGAAGCTCTGGTTCAAATGATGCTGAGGTTAACAGCCTTATGATAAAGACTGTTATAAGTCAAGTATTCCTAGGGGACAAAGATTGATATATTGCTATGAAGCCTGCCTGGATGTGTTTTCTAAACCACCTGAACTGCACCTGCTCTCAGTATTAAACTTCTTAAAAAACAAATGTTAACACTAAAAGCAAGTTTTTGGTGGGTTTCTGTCTTAAATTCAGTAGTTGTCGCTATGCAGATACCCCCTAGACAATTTAAGTTATTTTTCAGAAAAATACTTCTAAGTTGTTTCCAATAATAGTTGTGTAATGTGTTCAGAAAAAAGTAATTTAGTACTCAAGTAACTTTAATGTTTTAAATGGATACATTGCCCTTTTTTGCCACAGTAGAAGTAGCACATCTTTTAGCACATTTTGCACATTCTCTGCCTCTGAAGTTTAAGCTAAATATTAAATCTTCTTGATGAAGAAAGATTAGTGAAGGCTCTGGCTTGTAGCTGATGAAAACAATGACACTGAGTTGTTATTCAGTTACTTCGAGCCCTTTCGTGATCAGTGTCACTGCAACGCAGAGCCCTTTCACACAGGGAAAAGAAACAATTATTGCTTGCATAGGTATGCATTTAAAAATTCCTTATGCTACTGTACTAGGAAATAAAGACAGACTGTCCTGTGTAGTTGTGGGGCTCATTGCTACCACAACTAGTGCTAAAGAACAGGTGAAGAGTGCACATGGAGTGATTTATGAATCCACTTCTGGACATGTTAACTGCAGCTAGTCAGTCTGGTTGCGATTCACGTCAATCTTAACATGGTTATGAAAATAATGAAAAATGAAATTATTATTATACTACAGACTCTTTGGTCTGTCTTTTTCTAAGCATGTATTTTAACATTTAGATAATGTTAAAGGTGGTATTTCTTGATGGCATTATTTCAAACGTGTACTCAATCCTGTCTGTTTGCTCTTGTTGCATTTATTTAAAATAACACCACCTGACACAGCACTTATTTTATGTTCAGGTATTTATTGAAAGCTCAGAGTCTTTAGACCGCCATGTGACATATACAGACTCTCATTTATGGAAGCTTTTGGATCGCCATGCAAACACAATCAGACTGTATGTTTCGTTGCCAGAGCAAGCTCCTGGATCTCAGCTTAGACGAGCGCTTTATCAGAAGTCTAGTGGAGGTACAGGCAACTTGGATGAGCCTTGTGAAAGAGTAAAAGGACCTGTAGGTAATATGAAATCTGTAGAGGCAATTTTGGAAGAAAGCACTGAAAAACTTAAAAGCTTGTCCCTGCAGCAACAGCAGCAGCAGGAGGGAGATAATGGAGACAGCAGCAAAAGCACAGAAGCCAGTGATTTTGAAAACATTGAGTCACCTTTAAATGAAATAGATTCTTCAGCATCAGCAGAAAACAGAGAACTTGAAAACCAAATTCAGATTTCTGATCCAGAAAATCTGCAGTCCGAGGAGCGGTCGGACTCAGATGTCAATAACGACAGGAGTACGAGTTCAGTGGACAGTGACATCCTCAGCTCCAGCCACAGCAGTGATACTTTATGCAACGTGGACAATGCCCCTCTCCCCCTGGCTAATGGACTTGATTCTCACAGCATCACAAGTAGTAGGCGATCAAAAGCCAATCAAGGGAAGAAGGAAACCTGGGACACAGCAGAAGAAGATTCTGGAACAGACAGTGAATATGATGAAAGTGGCAAGAGCAGAGGAGAAGCACAGTATATGTACTTTAAGTCAGAACCCTACACTGCAGAGGAAGGTGCAGGAGAAGGGCAAAAATGTACGTATTCTTTTTTAAGTGCCTTAATTTGGGGGGTTTTGCTACTGAATTCATATGTGGTGTTAAAAAAATTCTAATGGCAGTATTGAAAAACTTGATTATAATGTCAAATTAAAGCTAATGAAAGTGCAAAGACAGGATGTGATGTTCAGCAAAAATCTAGCCTAATTTTGATGTTGTCATAAGTGATTACATATTTGAACAGTGTTTTTTTTGTTTTTAAGAAAATGAACATCTATTTACATGTATTGATGGTGTTCCCTGGAGAGCAAGATGAGTTGCCTTCCAGCGAAGGAACGTAGTTGCATCTGATGATGATGATTCACCTGTTTTGGAATGCACTTATTTAATGTGGTTAAAACAGCATATTTCTGTTACCATTTAGACTAACAAACCTGAAAAGCCCTAGTCATTTGACTGTAAAGAAAATTCAAATATACTTGGTATTGACAATTTAATTCACTAACTGAAATACAGTGGGTACAGTGAGGCATATGGCTGACATGAAAATGTCCAAACAAGTTCAGAATAAAAGCCTAAGTGGTATATAATTGCCATAAAATAAATCATTTCAACAATGCTCTATACCTGCATGTGCTTTATAACTAACAGAATAATAATTAAAGAATAGCAGGATGTAAGGTAAATATTTTGAATGGCGCAGGCTTTCATGTCAATCCAGAAACCCTGATTGTAATAGTAAAGAAGAATTTCTCACAGAGAAATTGATTCGCGACTACTAAAGTTTTGATAAAATCACTCTTTTAGCTTGGAATGGTCTTCCTTTGGGGCTAATTTTGAACTACTTTGATTTTTCTTTGTTTTGGTAGGTCTACGTGGATTCAGGAATTATTTATTTGCAGTCATTTTGATGTTCTTGTAGTACACTGTGTAAATGATTATCCTAATGGGAAAGCTTTTATGTATTTTTAGTATAATTCAAATAATCTATTTGTTCAGTTCAATATTCTGAATAGTTTGTTCTAGAGTGGTCATGACATAATATAATCACGACATAGTTTGCAGTGTAGTACAAATTGCATGTATTAAGAAATACAATTTCTAAAGATAAACTATTCCCTTTACTTTCCAGAATTTCATATTACTACAGCTTTTCCTTAATTACAACATTATTCCATGAAAAAGTCCCTTAATCTAGACTTGAGCTCGCCTTGTGATACCCTGTGGCCTTCCAGAACATGGAATTAACCTAACTTTTTAATCCTGAAAGCCAGGAAGGAAAATAAAAGGGCTTGGGTGGCCTGTGCCTGGCCAGTCCCAACAGCAAAGCAATTCTCTCTCCCTTGAGGCAGCAGGGCAAAGTTGTAGGAGGATTATCTGCAGTTGCTCCATGGGATGCTGTTTGTTGCCTTTCTGAGCAGACGAGACACTGCTTTGCTCCACTATGTCACTGAATGCAAACCAGGGCAGTTTGGAACTGCTGTGTGTCCCAGAAATATCTGCCCATAAACACTTAAAATACAGCAAAGTTTTTAAAGGCTGTAGTAACATCATCAGATAAAATGTACATGTAGCCATTAACCATAATTCAGACTTTTCAGTACTGTTTTGCTGCAGGTGATAACTCTGAATATATGGAAATTGTACGTGGGAGTGCTTTTTTTGGTAGCAAGGTGTTTCATACTGTTTCTATCTTTATTTTTGCTTAGGGCTGATGGTGCATGTTGATAAAAGAATTACACTGTCCGCCTTCAAGCAGCACTTGGAGCCTTTTGTTGGAGTTCCATCTTCTCACTTCAAAGTCTTTAGAGTCTATGCCAGCAATCAAGAGTTTGAGAGTGTTCGGCTGAATGAGACCCTTTCGTCATTTTCTGATGACAATAAGGTTATTCAGAAGTTATTTTGAATCTTTAAAAATATATTGGTACAATATAGATTAACTTAATTTACAACAGGTGAAATAATTCTTTTGGTCTTGGTGGCATGTTACAAAATACAATTCTGATTTTGATACCAGTTCTAACATTTATTCCTTTTGCCTTCTAGATAACTATTAGACTTGGAAGAGCCCTGAAGAAGGGTGAATACCGAGTCAAAGTCTATCAACTCTTGGTAAATGAGCCTGAGGTAAGGCATTGAATATTTCAAGATTGATTAATGAAAATATTAATCTGTGCCTTGGCCAAGGTATCCCTTTAAATTCTTGGGAGAAAATTAAAGTCCTTCTTTTCTTTACATTTCCTTCCAAGTTTTTCTGGATTTAGAAAGGGAGTTGGAGAGGATTTCTTTTCCAAGTAAGCAATTGGAATGTGATCTACAGTATCTCTCAAGTGTCTTTATTTCTATAGTGTAAATGGAGAACAATTGAATTGTTTCTTTGTTTCCCTTGAATGCATGACAGTCACATCACATTCTTTCCAAAGAAGAAACTGTTTGCTCATGGTTGTGGTTTTTGGTGATGTCAAACTGATCTAATTCATCACATTCATGTGCTGCAGATAGTGCTTATCAGGGTGCTTATCTAGGTAATGGTCCTTTCTGCATAAGGCGAGCCTGAAACAAAAGCACCTCTCTTGCAATAATGCAGATCATAAGCTGTTACATCTTTTGAGGCATGAAAAATACAGAAGTGGTTATACAGACTGTAGACTTGATGGATTGCAGTCTTTAGAAGTTGACTTTTTGTGCACTTTATTTTTTGGACAAAACTGCAGAACATACGTATTAATAATGGATAAGAGACTAAACAACTGCTAAACCACGGAATAAAATAAAATTGAAAGTAACTTCCATGTAGTCATGGAGTTCTGTCTGATCCATGGAAGCCAAGAAAGTGGCATTTTTATTATCATGTGGCTTGTTTAGTTTGAAAGCTCCTTTCCCATTGTTTGGAATGTGAATGTAATGGTAGCAGTTAGCAGCACAGCACAGACAGGATTTCTGCAGAGGCATTCAGAGGGTTTGAATGCCCTGCCAAAGGGCTGCTGCTACACAAATTAGCTATGCCCCATTGTAATTAATTCATTGCCTGCCTTGTTAATGAGAAACCTTCTGCTGGTCTTTTTACCAGGCGGATGGGACTGATCACAAAGCATAAACAGAGGTAAATTACAGTTTTGTATTCAAAAGAATTTTATCCTTTAATCTCTTTCTTTTTCTGTTCACAGCCATGCAAGTTTCTTCTAGATGCAGTTTTTGCTAAAGGAATGACTGTCCGACAGTCCAAAGAAGAGCTACTTCCTCAGCTTCGAGAACAATGTGGCCTAGACTTGACAATTGACAGGTAAACGTGATGAAATATCACTTTAAAATGTGTTTGGGGATTTCTTTCCTCTTGTGGAGAAAGAGAGTAATGAAAGAAGCAGAAATAAATTGCTGTGGTCTTGGAATCAGTTTGTGAATACAAACACTAATTCAGCAATTCTTGGCTTTGATCTCATACAGAATGAATTCTGTAGGGGATAATATTTACATGGAATTGCTTGTGTGCAACATGGCTGCAGCTTTAGATCTCTCTAATGATGATTTCCTTCAGAAAACAGAACATTAAATAAATCAATTCATAAAAAAGCCACCTGCTCTGTACATGCAGGCCCAGCATAGATCACTGCAGCAAACTGCTTGTGCAGCATCATTGTGTGTGTACAGCACTGATTTGTGCTGTCTTCCCTTTACCATAATTGAGTAATCCCTAATTAGGAGACTGTTTTCTTCCTTTAAATCCCTACGTATTTATGGCATTGAACAAGTAGAACAGAGACTTGTTTTCCTTGTATTTGTGAATGATTCAGCCCTAAGCCAGTAATGACACCCTGCTGTCAGGACTATGACAGAATGTTAAACTTTTTCCTGCTAAACCTCACCAAACCTTGGATTAATGAGTTGTAGTATTTCAGTTTTGTCAGAAAATACTCTGTTTTCATCTCTGGCAGTGCTGACGTTTCATGAGCAGATAGAAACTCAGTGGGGTTTGTTGTCGTGTATTTGTAGGTTTCGCCTACGAAAGAAAACCTGGAAGAATCCAGGCACAGTGTTTCTGGATTATCATATCTATGAAGAAGATATCAATATTTCCAGCAATTGGGAGGTCTTCTTAGAAATACTTGATGGTAATGATTTATTTTTTAATTAGTATTGGTGATGACTAGTTAGCTGAAATATATATGTGCATATACATATACATTTGTATAATTTGTTTTTAGTCAGCACAGCAGTTTAGTCATTTAGTAGTTTTCAGACAGGATTGAAAAACACTTCTGTCATGAAGGGCTACAATTTGGAACAGAACTTTGGTTCATCACAACAATTTTGGAATCAGATATTAGAGAGCAGATTCTTTCTGAAGTTCTGCTTAAATATAATTTAAAATATGCCATTTCTTAAGTGATCCTTTGCATATACACTTAAAATTTTGATTCTAAATGCAAAAGCATAATTTAAGGGTAAAAAAAGTAGGTCATGCTGTTTGTCCTCTAGACCAACAGATACTGCTGTTAATATATAGATGAAGAGTGTGAATTCCATTCACTCAGAATTTTCTTGGCAAGCCTACCTGGTTTAGGAAGTCTCACTTAGCTGTTAGTCAAGTATTTTGGCAGCTGTGTTCAGTTCTGGTACTGTCAGTTTTTAACAGAGTTGCGCCAATGCAAATATCCAAATTTGAAATGAACCTGGAAGATTCAGGAGGCCTGCAGATTCCTATGGCCATATGTATCAGCTCACACTGCAGTTAAAACTTTACTTAAAAATTGTTTTTAAGTAATGTTTTTAACTTACAGTTAAAAATTGTTTTTATTAGATTTAGATAATTGCTGTACTGTTTCTGTAGTGAGTAGGTCTTGGAGATAGAGCTTTAGACCACTGCAGCCCACAGACAGATTATAGATTACAGGGCTTCCAAGTGTTCTCTAGCAATTTCATGCAAAACAAGCACGTAATGTTAGACATCAATGTCTCAGCCCCATGTTCTGCATGCTAGATTATAAAATTATAGACTAATTAAAAATAAAATCAGCCCTTGGATATCACTTCTGCTTATCTAATTGTAATATAAACAGTATTGTTCTGTCAGCCAGGGACAGCTCTGGAGCCTGAAACAAGATATAAAAAGGCTGGAGCCAGCACGTACTAAAACTCTTGAACGTGGTGGGGGGAAAGAAGATTTCAATAATGCATGTGGAGTTGGTGAGGGAAATCTAGAAGTTAAATGGGGAAAGCTTATTTTGGTAAAGGAAGTGAAACACATGAATAAATACCAGATTGCTGAGGAAGGTCTCGTGCAAATGCCAGATCTGGAGTCAGCCTCTGGTTGAGGGGATAGATCTTGTATGGATAACTGAGCTGGGTGTTATGGAAAACTCTGCCCTATGGCTTCAAGGAGATTCTGCCCATGAAAAATACCTTTAAAGGAGCTGATAACAGAAAACTTCAACTAAATCCTAGTGCTTTCCTCCTCCTTTTATAAGTGAACTGCTTGCAGCACAATGGGTTACTTAATTCATGTATGTATCTGTAGGCAAGTCCTTCCATATTAGAGTATGTTTAAGATATGGAGTAACCCTAATTTAAAAGAGAATATTTTGTGACGTTAATACAATAAATTTCTCTCTCTTTGCCAGGAGTAGAAAAGATGAAATCCATGTCACAACTTGCTGTTTTATCCAGACGATGGAGGCCATCAGAGATGAAATTAGATTCTTTCCAGGAAGTAGTACTAGAAAGCAGCAGTGTTGAAGAATTAAAAGAGAAGGTAAAATGTGTAACATGATGCAAGTTTCATGTGATGACCAAGAGCCTTATTGATGGTCTGTGGTGGGAAGCACAAAGATGTCATAGCTACAAAAATCTTGTTGTAGGGTGATTATTTTCCTCCCAAACTGATAACCTATCCCATCCCATTACCAAAGCCACATGAATTATCAGCTTTAATTCTTGGTTTCACATCATGGTCTGGTTTGAAGATATTCAGGTGAATACATGGAAAAAAAAGTCACATCTTGAAGTTTAAGCAGCCTAATAATACCTATGTCCCTTATCCTCAAAAAACACATGTGAAAGAAAAGCTAAGCTATTGCCGCTTTGTGTCTTTCCAAGCTAATGTTTTGTTATTCCAAAATACCGAACCTTTCATTCTCCTCATATATGAATTTGAGAGCTGTTGCTGAGGGGTGGTGGTGCTGTATCAAGTAGGATGAGCTGTATCTTGGTTGGAATAAAGTATGGCTGTGGTATGGTTTTGTTTTCCTTGAGGCCAGGACCCTCTCTCAGGTAAGCAGATCTGTGTCATCCCCGCAGTAATCTGGAGCAGGAGTGTCTCCTATTGAGACTGCTTTGTTAATCCAGTGTATCCCAGGGTTTCACTCTTGGAGAAATGTTGTTTTATGTGTGGCAATACCCAGTTGTTAGGACGCGACCCTGGATGTTGATTCCAGTAAAAATGCTGGGACCAGTGACCCTGAGAATTGGTAAATTAGAGGGATTAGTTCACAGGCTGAGTTTGTGTTTTACACAGACTAAGCTATGGGCTGCTTTCTGTATTCTTCAGGTAGAAATCAAGGTATGACTACAGGTTCTTGCATGCAGTCAAGAACTCCTCCTCGCTTGTTTCTGGTGAAGGGTTGGCTGCCCTTGTTTTCCTAAGAATCATTGTGCAGGGAGCAATTTTGGTTTTTATGTTCTGGTAGGAAGTGCCCGGGGTACCTTAGCGGAGGTGAGTCTTAGTCATGCATATTTTACAGCTGTGCCTGCTCCCAGGCTGACTGGATAACAGCTTCCATGTCACACAGGGAAACTTCTGAGGGCTTAACATGAGGTAGTTGATCTCTTTGTATCTTGGAACTTGGATGTTATTAATTAATTATTTCTGTGAGCATTTTTTGTTTCCTCTTCAGTATTAAGAGAAGTGTGATGAAATACTATCACAGCAAGCGTCACTTGTGACACACACTGGTAATTTCAGAGATGTTAAAAATGTGAACTTGTCACTGTAATTTTGTACGTTGGAGGGCTTTTGACTTCTAGGTTTGGCAACTCTTGACTTTACATAGACACAGTGTAATATTGCTTTGGAATAGTATTAAATCCACCATTTCTCTTCACTTTACAGCTAAGTGAAATAAGTGGAATACCCTTAGAAAACATAGAATTTGCAAAGGTAAGATTTTGTGTATTTTAACCTTTTAATGGCAGAGATGTATGATCATGAGTTTTATTGTATTCATGAAGTAACTGCTTTTTCAGGGTAGAGGAACTTTTCCATGCGACATTTCCATACTAGAGATTCACCAAGATTTGGACTGGAATCCAAAAGTATCCACGTTGAATGTCTGGCCCCTGTACATTTGTGATGATGGTGCAGTAATATTTTATAGGTATGTATTTCATTATAGTATAATAAAGCAGGCAAAAAAAAGCTGTCATCAACATTTGAGGAGTGATGTAATGGACAGGGACATAAAATACCCTTCTACTACTACCTTAAAGAAAAAGTTTAAAACATTCAGCTGAAATATTTGTGCTCCTCAGCTTCCTAAAAACCTGAATATTAATTAAGTTTAAGAAAACAAGCATTGCACCCTTTTACTCAATCCACTCTTCCCAAAGCACTGAAATTAAAGCTAGTTGCTATGCTTGACTGTGTATCCGGATTTAATTTCTTGAAATAGAACCATATCCCATGTGGAGCTAGTGACAGTCTTGCTGTAGGTTATGGAGAGCAAGGATTTTATTTTATGAGTTTATTCCTTTGAGAAATTAGTATGGCTTCTTTCTAAAAAGTCTTGTTATGATAAAAGTTCTGTTAATGTGAAAAGTGTTGATCAGCTGGTGGCAGTAGCCCGGGGTCAGGAGTTGAGGATCGAGAGCTTGAATATTGTCATTTCTCCTAGACTTGGTGGGTGGGGCAACTTCATGGACACATCGCTTCTGTGGTATTTTTCATAATTGCGTGTGAGTTGGGGAGAAACAGCTGGTTAATAATGTGCTGGTCTCGATGAAAATTACTTGGGAGAACATCTGGTGGGGACTGGCTAACGCAGTGCTTAGAGCTGTTGGCACTGTGACCAAATACAGAGCAGAGCTGTAGTTGTCTGTAAAGAATAGGAGTAAGAGAGATGGAGGAGTATGGGCTTGTTTCTTCCCCTGGGTCTATAGTGAGTTAGAACGCTGAATGTTTCTGCTGGAAAAGCAGGTTCAGAAACAGGTTGCCTGTTTCTGCACAATAAAGAAATCCCTAAGAAGTATTATGCTTATTGTGGCTTTTACTAAGTTGCTCCAAGCAAAAAAAAATGCAGACATCGACTTACGGTTACCGTATTGATCTGAATTTGAACGTATGTTTTTGTTTTAGGGATAAAACTGAAGAATTAATGGAATTAACAGATGAGCAAAGAAATGAACTGATGAAAAAAGAAAGCAGCAGACTCCAGAAAACTGGACACCGGGTAACCTACTCTCCCCGTAAAGAAAAAGCACTAAAAATTTATCTGGATGGAGCACCAAATAAAGATTTGACTCAAGACTGATACTTGCTATAGCATTTTCCCTGGGGAATTTTTTTTGTTTCCAATCAAAAGGTTCACTACTACTGTGTAGTGCCATTACGGCAGGACATTCATTAGGTGTAAAGCGCTGACACCAGCACCGGCCGGGCGGGTGCCGGCCGGCAGCGCAGGGCCCCGCTGGGCCACTGTTTGACTTGGAATCATGTTGTGCACTATAGTCAAATGTACTGTAAAGCTAAAAGGGATGTGCAAATAAAAGATTAGAACTCAAAAGTGGGCGGGGAGGGAAACGAGTGGAAATTGTTGAGGACAGTGTGCACATAGTAGCTAGTGAAACTAGCCTCCAACAGGATACTCATAGCTTAATAATAAAAGCTGTGCAAAGGCCATGAAAGAATCCTTTTCTCTGTTTGTTTCACTGATACACGCATTACCTCATCAGAGAGTCTGGAGTAAATGTTAACACATTGGTTCTAGGAGAGCAGCGGGAAAGGGCCGGACATGGGAGCGCTGCAAGTGTCAGGTTTTAGAATATTCTTCCATAAAACAGGGGGTCTGAGAGATGTCTGCAGGAAGCTGCCAGCAGGCGTTGTGTTTGCAGAAGTGCTGTTGTAAGGTAAAGTGGTTTTTAATAGGTTACGGAAGCCGATGAGCAGCTCTAGTATGTTGCGTTCGATGTGTAAATAAAATCTGCCCTATCCATTTACCAGAACTGCAGTTCAGCTATTTACCATGCTATTTCTTTACACATATCAACATTCATTGTGTACATTTGGAAGTATAGTTGCCTATTTAAATCTGTATTCATTTTATGTTTGACGATGCTGGGTACTTTAGGGTTGTACTTCCCCTTGTTAATGAAGTTTTTGTTCTGTTCTGCTATTTTTTGTACATTTTGTTTTTAAGACTATTACAAGTTTGCATCTTCTCCACCCGCTGAAAGTCAGTTTATTTTTCCCAGAGTTGATTCCATAGCTATATGTAGTCAAATATTGGGACAACCTCTTAACACCTCAACGTACAAACTTGGTAGTTCAGGCTGTGGTGCAAAGACTGATGCAGTCAACATGATTTCATTGCAAAGCCTAGGAACAGCAATTTTTTGCTTTGGTCCATAAAGATCAATAGAGAACAATTCTCCATAGTTTTTGGAAAAACCACCTAATTTATAACAATCAGAAGATTTTGGTAAACTTTTTCATGCCAGATGCTGTTTACAACAATGAACATGCCAATAAAACATTTGTTCATTCTGTTGTGTTATTTTAATCATTAAATGCTGTGTTTTTTATTTAAAAAATTACGGAATTGTTTTCATGGAAATACAGACTTTCCCAAGGCAGTGCTGGAGTTGCAAGGCTGTGTGTTTGTGTGTATGTGCACCCCCCCAAAATGTACAGAGTGTTACAGGAACTGGTTTGTAGGCCAGCTGCTGCTCCTTTACATACACACCAAATTTTGCTTTAACTCTGAGTTTCCTTTTCCAGAACTGAATTTCTCACCACTGAAATTTCTAACTAAATTTCTAACACTAAGTATGATTGGCAGCTAAATTCCACTCCAGAGAGAAAGGGCTGTTCCATAACAGAACCTTCAGTTCTTCCTTGCATGCTGGCCCACAGCGAACTAAAAATCCTGAGAAATCTGGCAGCTTGAGAGCCAGGCATTGCACAGAATTCCCTCATTATTCCTCTTCTGTCTGTCCTGTGCTGCATCTTGGCCAGCATCGGTGAGGGGGAAGTGGAAGCTAAGGGGAGCAAAGGGAGTACCATCCTCTAGGTAGGGTACTTCATTGAACTACCATTTACCCCATATATATATATGGGCTGCTGAAGCATCCTTAGAGCTTTTGGAAGAGAGAAAATAATTACCTATCAAATGGATCATGAATTTTCTTCAAACTCAGTCATTTGGAGAGGCAAAAAGGTAGAGATAAAATTTGGGGTTTGCAGCATCCAGAACTTCAAGGGAGAAGACTGTCCTGAAGAGGGCAGTATTTGCAGACAGTTACTGCTCATGGATGTTTTTTTAAACGGGAAAATTGCACTGACTTCTAATTCCTTCTCTTTGTATAGATGGGGCTGTCTTTAAAGCACAGTAATTTTATTCCAGATAGAAAGTGAGGCTAAGTTCAGTGAACTCTCGGAGCCTGTGTGTGTGTGTGTGTTGGTGTGAGAATTGGTTGTAGAATCCTTAAACTGAAAGACAGTTCTGGTCCTCCCTATTTGTAATAATTGTTATTAATTCTGCTACCCGAGGAATGCGTGGGAAAGCCTTCATAGACCAGAAATAGTGAAAGATGTGCAGAGTGGTAACACAGTCTTATACCTGTTCCTGTTATTGGTGCTCTAGTGTTCCAAACTAGACAGAAGCAGTAGGGATTTTTTGGGAAGAAGCATCATGAAAAGTTACTTGGCTGGAACCTCATGTCCTGTTTTGCCATGTGCAACAACAGATGGTGAAATCTATACCCCAGAAAACCGTTAATAGTGGAGGAGCCATGGTAGCAAACTGGTGAGACAGCTGGGAGCTGGGGAGTTTGGTGCGTTGGATTTTACTCTTAGCTTGCTATTGATTTCTTAAATCAATGACCTTTGAAGATGGTAAAAATAATCATGTCTTGTAACATGCACAGATTTGTGCCTATGAAGTGTATTAAAAGCATAAGCCAATTCTAAGGAAAAAAATTAAAAATCCTTTAAAAATTCCTTAAAATCAATGACTGCAACAGTATTGAAGTAAATGGTTCTTACACTAGAAAAATAAAAGAATTCTAAACATCTGTACTCAAAAACCACTAATATAATTACTATAGTAACTTAAAATTATTTATGCTTGTGTGTATTTTTTAATGAATACAAGTACTAAAAGTTTATTACTGACGTACAAGGGGAAAGTACAAATCCAGAAGAACATTCATATGGTTCCCAATTGACAGAAGGTTTGGTCCAAGGATTGAATGGATTCCAGAGAAGCTGGGACATGCAGGTTTGGTGCACAGAAAAGGATGCTCGTTGAACACCTTATTTATTGCACTTCTATCCAGCAGTGTGTGTTTAGGGTTTGTACAAGCAAGACACTAGACACGAAAAAAAATCTAGAAATAGCTAACTAAACTGTCTAGTGCTTGGGCTTTAGACTTCATCTCCCAAATCTGGGTCCTGAGCTGAGTCAGGCTTAAGTTTCAAACCTGCTTGGTCCTCCAGACTTTCTAATTCTCTACGCACTTCCTGAATGACACTGCTTTCCTCATAATCAGAGAGAAGATCTTGGGGGATCAAGCTGAGAAAGGGCATTTCATCCACGATTAAGGGATCTTCTTTTTCAGTGTTCTGGGTTTCATTGGCAGACAGCTGACACACAGATGTAGCGCTGTGGCTGTTGGAAAAAGACACATCTGGTCATATAATACATCATTTTGTGTTCTGATTGATTGGTTATGAAATTCTCCATGCCCTCCCCACATAAAAACAATGTTACCTGACTCTTCAAGTTCAGATAGAAAATTCTTGTGAACTCTAGCTGGGCAGTTCAGCTGTATTCACACTGTAATTAATTTCTGTGTTTCTATAGCCTCATCTGAAATGTTGTTCTTACTGGACCTGACATTTGCTGACAGAGCCCTGAGGTTAATGGCGCATTAACTAAAATTTTGGTGCTGAAAGGATGGGATCAGCTCTGCTTGTTTCCTCAGATGACATTTATGAAACAAAATGTTACCCAATTCTTTTTCATGCGTGAAAAAATGTGGAAAGAGTTGGACACAGAAGAGGGAAATATTAATCTACCTCTCTTTCCCAGCTATGATTTCTTGTAGGAAGTTAATATGATGCTAGTAGTGTAGGAGCAAACTTGGGGAATTTATTTTATAGAAAATGTAGGTTTTCTAAAAATGCAGTGTAGTATCAAACTTAGAGAATTTATGTCATAGAAAATAGGTTTTCTAAAAAGGCTTTTAATGCAAAACTAAAATGGTCTGACTTTCTGCCAATGAAACTGGTGATGATTCAAATAACTCCTTTTAAAGAATTATTAAAATCATGATCTATGAAAAGTCAATATTAAAATACCTTTAACATGTCTTACACTCTAAAGCAAGCAAAACATCAGACAGAAGCCCAGTCTAACATAGAAAGTTGGTGGGCAAGAACTTGGGGCAGAGAATTAAATTGGAATGATGCATTTCAACAGCTGGTAGTACTGACTGATTAAAAAGCAGTACGAGCCTCATTAATTCACACACTTAATTCACACCAGATTTATGTGTTGCCAAACTCAATTAGGCACATCTGTGTGGGACAAAGCAGGAGGTTTCAATGCTACTGATGAGAAAAGTCAAAACCTTTCCTAGTGAGGAAGAATCTGTAAGTTCTGTAGCTATTTACTGCAGAAATAGACCCCTCGAAAATATCAAGCAGCTTGTTTGCCCAGTTTGGCCCTTACCCCTGAGGCTGGCAGCTCAGGCCACTTGCACAGGGGCACTGCTCCAGGACTCCGTCGGGCTCCAGGTCCCAGGTTATCAGGTTAAGAAGTCTGTTTGAAGGATCATGGCAGGGCTGCCCTTCCTCAGGTAAGGGTGTGCACACAGGGAACAGCAGTTCTGCAGGCCAGAGGAAAAGCATTTTAGGAGAAGTTGATCGCTGCCTGCTAAACTGAGATCACCCCATGTTTAATTCTGTATGCAAGATATAAAAACACAGGCTGGATCTCTTTTTAAGTCCCCTTACGTATTGGAGAGCCATTACAATGTTTTTTCCACTAGGTGGGAGTGAGACATTTGAAGTTCATCCTTGATGAGCAAGATCAACTTGACTCAGAGCCTACTGTCAAGACAGTACAGCGCAACTCCATCCCTTGGAGATTCCAAACACTATTTTAACCCCAAGAAAATTAACATTACAGTGAATCCTTTGCAATGAATAACATTAATGGTTTAAAATCTGAATAGAGAAATACCTCTCAGTTTTAGAACTCTTATTTTTCCTATTTCTTTGCAGAGGTTACAAATGCAAAGCAATTGTTCAGGGACTAAATAATAAGGCTACAAGAACTACAACTCAGACATTTAATTTGTTTTGGTAATTCTGCTGTAGGCAAAGCTGTCTGATGGCATTTGGGGCTTGGCACCCTTGCTACACAGAGCTGAGTTTCAGCCTGTGTAAGAAATTATTTAAGAAAGTTGTGTCTTTTGGGTTTCCTCACATCAGTAACTTCCAGTCTCAGTCTGGAATTCAGCTCTTCCAGATGTTCCTATAAAACCCTTCCTCCTCTCGTCTTCAGTCAACTCATATGGCAGGATAAACTATGAGAAGAATTCAAAATGTAAGTTTTTAAACCAGACATGGTCAAAAGACACATGTGTGTGTATACACAGACACATTTGTGTATGACCTATCAGTTCCCAATTTCAAAACATTATGTATTGAGCAGTGAATACTCCACAGTTCACTAAAGTTTTATATAAAAAATACACATCTTTATTAGGATCATCTTTTGAAATACTCTAGTGATGGAGAAAGGCCTTGAGGTTAGGCCTAACCTGAAAAACCCTAAAGCCCTGCTAAAGCAGACAGCTGTAGAGAATAAAAATTAATTGCTATTAATCAATAACTCTATTTTAGGATCTAATAAGAGTATTCTGTCAATTTTCATCAATGTTCTTATCAATTGATTCTTAACTATATAATTACTATCAGTGAAGGTACAAAGTCACCTCTGGCTCATAACAAGGAAGAAAGCTAGGGAAGTATCTGGAAGAATTTACCTGGTGTCAGGAGGTGATTGGAATTGGGTCCTGTCACTACTAAAACAAGGTGAATTTTGTTAAATGCAGTGAGGAACTAGTGGGTATAAAACAGTAGAAGAAACTGGACCCCAAACAGCCAGGACTGGGGATTGATTTCAGGCCTGAGACCTTCTCCTCTGTCCTCCCTTTTGTAAATCAAAGTTCCACGTTCCCATGTGGACTGACAGCATAATCTGGGACATCATTCCTCTGTCTCTCTTGGCCGCCTGGTCACTACTGCAGGGTGTGATGCCCTGGAAGGCTCACATAAAATTCAGACTACGAAATGTATCTTCAATCTGATTTTGATGGTTGGCTTGCTGATAGGAAGGAGAAGCCACTTTCAGTCAGCTCATTCATTTCTTCTTCACATCTTTAATTCGGTTATTCTTGCTCTGTTGTGTGAAATTTAACATAGAGCTCTGCTGCTTTTAAATGTCTAAGACTGCCCTTCAGAAATGTAAATGTTTGAGCTTCTGCTGCTGGTTTCATCTCTAGTGTGCAATAGGCTTTTCTTTCACCAGTGTGCATCCCAGCAGGCTGTTTTTCACCCCTAATTCTCCCCAAGTTTTATAGTGAAGTTAACTCAGTGCATTCTACAGGCCAAGCGAGAGCAGCCTATTGATTCTGTAGAGATTTAACCACTCCCCCTGGGTTAAAAAGAGCCAAATATCAATGCTCCTGCATGCTGAAATGAATAGGATAAGCCCCTGCGTACCTTTGTGAAAAGCACAGCACGTTCCAGGGTTGCAGTCGTGCTGGTTCTCACAGATGGTGCCATTCTCCCCTCTGGAAGTGGATCTCCTGCACTCGCCCCACACGCAGAGCTGCTCCCCACAGCACTCCACATCCCGAGAGCAGGGCTGCCAAAGGCACAGAGCACGGGAGAAAAGTGGCATTTAGCACTCATTGAATAGATCACACACAGCTACACGCAGAATTGGAGCCTGGGCCTGAAGACAGCGATATGTACTCCAAATATAAGCATGTCATATTCCCACTGTTTCAGTCGAACTGCTTCATTTCTCTATTTAAGTGTACATAGGACTATTGCCAGACAGGAGCCTCCACAGTAGAGTAGCAGCACTCCATCCAGCCTGGCCTTGAACATTTCCAGGGATGGGGCATCCACAGCTCTGGGCAACCTGTGCCAGTGCCTCACCACCCTCACAGTAAAGAATTCCTTCCCAAAATCTGATCTAACCTGCTCTCTTTCAGTTTAAAACCATTCCCCCTTGTCCTGTCACTACATGCCATTGCAAAATGTCCCTCTCAAGCTCTCTGGTAGCAGCTTTAGGTGCTGACAGGCTGCTCTAAGTTCTCCCTGGAGCCCTCTGCTCTGCAATCAAGGGAAACAAAAATTAATAAATGAAATGTCAATGGAGAACATTACTGATTTTTTCCATTGTTAAATGCAGTCAGGAATTTGCTATTTGTTCAGAATTGTTTTCAGAGGGCAAAGCAAAATAACATCCTGCTAAAATCCGTGTCAGTTGTAATAAGAACCAGACTTCATTGGTAACCAAGAACCTTTAAAAAAAAAATCTCTTGCAAATCGGAAATGCAAATTTCTAGCTAAATGTGGCTTTGTATGACAATTGCCCCAGTGTTTCAACAACACACACCTAAGAAATCTACCTAATAAAGAACACGTGTGTCGCTTGATTCCTTTTTTAGGTAGTTTGATTAAAATCTTAAAGAGTTGTAGCAGGTCAGCATTCTAGCAACCTTTTCCTGTCTGTGGAAAGCCCTGTCTGGGCAGCCACACAAATCTGTATTTCTTTTCCAGTGGATCCCACAGGCAGTGCTTAACACAGAGCAAGGAGTAGGACTACCCTGGCACTATTAAGACCTGCTAATTAAGGAGAAAAATTATTTGTAATTGTGGAGGTTTTAGGTCAGGGAATTGAACCCACGTCTTTCAGCCTGAGTTCACTTTACAACAGAAGTATAGCTAGGATCCAGTTTTTGCTTTCTTTGTCCTACAAGTGTTCTACTGACAATTGGAAAAGATGGGGAGGGAAGTAGATGTTGGGTCATCCCAAACTCGATTTTTAATTACTCCAAATTAACATGAAAAGTTTTTTACCCTCATGCAGAAAGCTTTGCAGCTTCTTTTCTACCAATTTTGACTTGCTGACATTAGCAGCAATAACTGACTAAGTTTCTAAAGATCACATTAAATCACATCTCATTCAGGACTTACTGTGTGCTGGGGTTTGCAGAGCTGACATTTGTATTCTAAGGTGGAGAACTGACAATATTTCCCTGTTTCACAGTCTTCGTCAATGATACACTCCTGAAGAAAAGGACACAAGTGTGATTTGCCAGAAATTCATACCTCTACTTGAAATACCAGAAACTCTTCATGGATTATATTTCTTATTTGGGAACCAAGAAAAGATCTTGCTCTGGTTCTTCATACAACCACAGTTCTGAAACAGACCAAAGCCCTCTCCCTGGCTTTTCTAAATAATCTAGCCTTGAATTGTTGGGTGGCTTCACTTCTTGAGTCCATGGCAGTGAGGAGAATACAGAGAGTGAGTGGATATATTTGTGCACCCTCATGGCTGGTTCACAGCGGGGTGGTGTTCTCTTATCTAATAGTTACCTCTTAAAAATTGTGTTATTAACACTCTTCTCTAAAATGCCCTTTTTTTTTTTTTTTCTCCAGGCTGGAAACAATCTAGCCAATAGAAGAATAAATGATGGCACCTTTCTGAGTCATCTGTACTCCATCATTGGTTTGTAGCATTGTTAGAGGAAAGGGAAAGGAAAAAGGAGAAGTAATTACACAAAAATCCCTGAATTCTCTAAGTAAGTACTCCACTGCTCTTTGGCAGACACTAATCTCACTTTTTGGAGCAGATCATCTGTGCAACCTTTGTTGAAAGTTTCTGCTAAGCCTCTCATTTTCTTCAGATCTTCTCCAGATTCAACCTTTGGAAGGGTTCTCGCCCTGGGCAGGGCATGGCAGCTCTGCCTAAATCAGCCTTGTCTGAGTTACCCATTTTGGCCACCTCAGATTTTTCCGAGCAGTTTGGTTACCCAGAGCCTAGAACAGAAGCTAAACACAGTCTAGGGCCTGACCCTTTTCAAGTCCATGACTCGATATTCAGGTTATATGCTCATAATTCAGAAGAAGTCATTTTAGCTATTTTAAGGAACTGGTATCACCAGGTCTAGGCTGCTATAAATTATCACAATGTCTTTCAACTTCATTATCCCAGTACTGTGTGTGTTCTGCTTTTCCTTTTCTGCTGCTACATAATCAGGTGGATCAAAATCCAGATATCCAAATGTTATAGAGTATGTTGGAAGTTTTGTTGTTCCAAGTGAGCAGCCAGCCACTTCTCTTCAGCAGCCATGCTTTTTTTAGGCCAACTTTCTGTTTGTAGCTTTGTCAGCCTCTTTTATGAATTCCCTGTATAAACCATACCCAGAATAGACTATACTGTTTCATTCCTGTTCCATCCACTTTCAGGCAAACAGCCAGGTCTTGCTGTAGTCAGGTTTTCCAACTGTCCTTCTCCACAAAGGAGAAATATTGCTATAATTGTTTTTAAGCTCGTGGAATAACTCTCTCTCTAGCTCCAAAACCACCTAACACCAAATTTAGGTCGCTGCTTTCTGATGGATTAATGAGTCCCACACCAAAAAATTTTTTTCCTCTTACTGAATTTTGTCCCACCAGTTCAGACATTCAGCTTTATGAGGGTTTTTAGTCAGGGCAAAAAAATCACTTTGTGGTTTTCTTTCCTGTCATGGAAAAGTCTTCCTTTCATATGTTGTCTGTGAAATTGTGTGCCACACTCCAAAACAATTTACTTCACCCAGATATCCACAGTCAATGCAGAACTCAGTAATGCTTACATCCAGATGTGTAACCATATATTTTTTTGTAATTATTTTTCTTTATTTAATCAGGCAACAGACCTTTTATAATTCAGCTACCTTTAGATAGAATAGTTGCTCGACAAGGAGCAAATCTGCTCCTTCATCAGCTACAATAGTTTCTGAACAATTTGTTTTTTCCTGGAATAGTGCAAACCAAGTCATTTCCCAGAATACTTTGTCTTTGCAGGAGCCACTGTATAAACTGAGGAGAGGAAGTGCTGGCTTCTGATATGCAGAAGAGCATACAAGTTGGGCAGATAACTAAAAGACAGAATTAGCTTCACTGATAATGATACACAACTCTCTAAAATCCATTTCAATGTTACACCAGTTAATTCAATGTTGTAGCAAAGAAATAATGGTGTTTGTGAAGTGCTAAAGAATAATACAGAGTGAAAGCAGCATTGCCTATTTATTAGTGGGGGTACTGGGACCCATAAACAACAGAAGCCAGGATGGAGAATCCCATCTATGTACCTGTAAGGACACGCTCAGCATCCTATGGACTCTCATTATAATACTGTGCCCTGCAGTGAATATTCTGCAGCACCTGGAAGCAATTTGGGCATTAGGATCTGTTCCAAAACCAATGGAGAAAAAAAACCCAAAATCCCACCCAACAAAAAACTGAAACTCATGGAAAAGTTTCCTAAGACTGCTGAAACAGCTGCTGCTGCAAGAAACTTCAGGTTTCTTGTCTCTGGTAGATTACACCAAAGATTAATGCCTTCCTAGAGAATGGCTAGTGTCCATTTTGTTTAAGAATAAAACAGTGACTGATGTTGGCGATAGTCTAATATGGCAGGAGCACAGCTCCCAGAGCACTGAAGCAGATGGTGCAGGACTGTAGAGGTCAGAATTGGTGGGATAAGCTTTGACATGAGTGCCTTCCCTCAGGCCTGGTGTTTGCATAGACATGGAAAGGCACAAAAGAAAAGAGTTTTCTTTCCATATGATGTGTCACTCTGCAGCCTCCAGCCCCCAGCATGTCCATGGCCTGGAAGGTGCTACAGGCTGCTCTGGCAGACTGTCCTGACTGTGGAGTGCATCCCACTGTGGTGTGGACCACTTTGCCCTCTGCCCTTAGAGCACACTAAGGATAAACAGGGAGAAGCAAAGAATTTCTCATTTCAAGTTATGAAAGCAGAGCAACGTAGCCAGAGTCTTTCACACAGAAACCCACTTTCTTTGGCAGTGTACATCTGGTTTCTGTACCTCACTACGGCAATACTTTTAATACTGTTTTGCTGGTGATACAGTATGTATGGAAATCATACTCATTTTGCTTTGCTTTTCCCCTTAGTCCTTTATTAAAACCCTAGGAGTAGGCTAGAAAAAATGCTCAAGTCCATCCTGATGATGTCAGACTTTCAAAATGGAATAATTGATTTTAAATTCAAAACTGATACTGGATTTGTCTATTCCCTCTCCCCACTCACACTCAGCCGACCTCCACATTCTCAGAAAGTTTTAGTAACAACCTTGGAAATGCACTGGGGCACCTCTGGCAGTGTCCTGGGACAACTGTGCTTCAAAAGCTTCTCCGAACAAAAGCCCCTTTACATGTTTAATAAAAGCTCCTCATACAAAGCAATTCCCTTTACAAAAATCTGTAACTCGGGTAAATCTCAGTGTAAACCCCCATAACCCACAGCGACAGATCCTTCCCAAACAATGCCAGAGCTCACCCAATTGCACCTGTGAGACAACGATTCCAGCTGTGGCTGAAGTGCCATGTTCACATTGGAACTGACATCTCTTAGCAAGGAGCACTCCTAAGAGTTAACATTTCTGTGTTTACAAATCCCCTTCTAGGTTTTGTTTCAACTCCTACAAGTTGTTTCACATAAGGCTGCTATCCATTACTGCAGCAGATGGCAAAAAGTGCGGAGTAGTAAGGAAAAAAAAAGCTTTAAACCCGTTTTATATCCTACATGTATTTAAAAAAAGGCAGAATTACATAGAATGGAATATTGTTTTATGGAAACTACTACCTTAATTTGAAATGCAGTAACATTCCAGTTCCTAATCTCTCAGTTGTCTAGACAGGGCACATAATGCATTTGTCTTAATGAGATATGAATTAATTTGCCCTGAAATACCTCAAAACTCCTGTAATATTTTCCAGCAGCCCAAATCGCTCACTGCTGTCCTGCCAAGTACACAGCACTCGTAAAATTAGGAACTTCTGTTAAAAAGACATCCTAAAAAGAGCAGACATGAGCTGCAAACTGTGGTACAGGTCACATCCCAGTGCTATGGTGGAAAGCCAACTCTCTGGGTGGCTGTTCAACAGGAATGTGACTTCTGAGCTCAAAACTAACAAATAACAAAACACAAGTCCCTTGGTTTTGTCTTGAACTTCTCCATAGAGCTAATCTCCTCTGATTCCATTTCCCCCATTTCCCAGAAAGGTTTTAATTGGAAAAACTTTGTTCCTGGTTCTCCACATGACACAATATAAATGGACGCAAAGTATGTCTACATGGCGTAATTGAAGGTGGCCTGAAGGCACCTGAGCTTGGCTTTAGGTACCCAAAGCAACACAGCTATGGTAGCCTTAAAATGCTGTCCAAAAGCTTAGGGAATTAATTGAGGTAGGCTGTGGCCCCCAGTAAAATGCTCACCACCCAAGCAGTGTAAGAACTGCATCCTTTTCTACACCACCTGCTTATTCCCACCACACAAACATGATCCTGTCACTGATCAGACCCTTATGCAGTTAACGTTCAGTGTCAAAAGAGGAAATAAATAAAATATCTTATCCACAGCTTCAAGGAACTGACTCCAATGAAACAAGAAACTACACCCAAAAAACCAAAGAAACAAAACAAAAAAAACCCTGACAAATGCCTCAGAATACTTGGCACACTTGGTCAAAATCTCTCTGTATGCCCTGCAATAATTTAATAGCAGGGCACTCTGCAGAAGCAGTCACTTCATTTTCTTCCCTCACCCTTTTTTTTTCTCCGTAATAATAACCTGATCCTGGCAAGTCTACAGCTTCTGCAAAAGCTTCTAAATAGGAAACACAGTGCCAAGTACTCATTTCAATCTATTTTGCAATGGTATCAAAGGCGGCACACAAGAAGAACTGTTCAAATTTTGTAGAAACCCCCCACAAATTATATCTCTGACCAGTAATAAACTTAGTCTGGAAACTAAGAGCTATCCAATTAAGAAAGTAGAAAAGAACTGTGTCTATGTGTGTGTGTATATGTATGTATATATTTATGTATAAGTGAGGTCAAGACACTGATGCAGGTTTATAATCAAAGTTCTCTTAATGAGTTTGCAATTAATGGTCTTAACAGAGAAATGCATCTACCTGTGGACCTATTAACTGGAGAACAACAATTCTTTGATAACCAGAAGTTGTGTCTAAACATTTGTGGTCTGAGATATCGTGGCTTTTATTCTTAATGTCTTGAGATCCAGTAGCAACTGTGGAACCTCTGCAGAGCTGTGTTACAAAGCTCTGAAGTGCCATTATTTGTAAGTAGCAGTAATCATACAAAGACACAGCTTTGATGTAGTCATGTTCCCTGGGAGCTGAATTTTAATGCAGGCTGCTCTTGTCTCTGCAATTGGCAGCTACAAAGTTTCCGTGATTCACTACTGAACTATGTAAATTTTGCAAATTTGTAAAAGCAAAACAACACAGAGTAGCTGTACACAGCGAGGATGTGAAACAGCTGTGAAAAGAAAAGCCTTTGAAAACAAGATTTCTGTGCTTAATAGCCTCTGGCTACTCTTAATCACTAATTTAAGAGTAGCACACTGAGAGTAAGATGCTGACCTCTGCCCCATCCCTCACTGAACTGATTTGAAACCCTGAATTTCATGGGCTTTGTTCTTATATAATACACTTTTTTGGTAGTCTACGGTTTCAACAGACTTACTGACTGTGCTTAAGGTGCCAGCCAAAGATAATAATACTGGAACAGAAGTGCATTGGTAAGGATTGACATACAATGGATTTTGCCTACAACAGAGCTGACTGTAGGAGACTGCTGTTACTGTAGAAGATATGGAATAGTTTATTTTCCATGAGCTGTAGATGGAAGAAGAAAGGGTCTTCAGCCCACTCTTTTTGTCGTTCCAAAAGGGACAGAATAATATGAATGTATTACAGATTTCCATCACATATGAAGTCCAAGAAAAACAGCAACTAGGGGACCAGAACTTCCCCTTGCTGACAGCTGTGAGATATCTTGGACCCAGAAAAACCTCTAAGGCTCCCCTTTGCCTGACACCATGATGTTAAACTCTCTACATGCCCTGAGATACTGCTTCTCCCCCTGGACTTTATAGGGAAAGATGTTTGAGGGATTCCTCATGTGATACAAATTCACGAACAGGCTCTGAGTCAATTCCAGAGAGAATAACAAGTAAACAGATCTAGAATTCCCACCCCACCCTGCACATCTTTTGTACACTTATGCTGTATTATGATATATTACTAAGTGGAAGGGAGAAGTGGACTTGTTGTGAAGGTAAGGATCAGGACAGGTAGGATAGGTGGAGGGGGTTCTCTGTGTAAGAGGTGAATAATCATGAGCTGTCAGATGATGCATTCATCAGTGTGGTGTCCCTCAATGCTGTCCATGACTCAGCCCCTCCAAAGGCCAGGCACACACTCACTGCACAGAAGATGCCAAAATGCTCTTTGTGAATCACATGGGAGGAAGGACAAAGTTGAGACTCACTCAACTGATACAGAAATGCATTTCTCAAGGCAATGCAATTGAAGCCACCATTCTACAGTACTTGTTCTTTCTTTCTTTTCTTTCTTTCTTTGCTTTTCTTTCTTTCCATGTCATGAAACAGAACTAAACAGAAACAACTTCAGTTCACCACTTTCCTTCAGTTCCCATGGTTAATGAATCCTAGTACAAACACCATCAAGCTGGACTGGTAGCATCTCACACATCTTCCTGACTATGAACTACTGCACAGAAGGCCAAGCAATCATGGATTACATTCATTCTCTCTCCTCCTACTCCCTGGTATAAAACTAGTATCATTCTACAGATTTTGTTGAATCTAGCCCTCCTAAAGTCTGGAAAAAGGTTAGATAAGACTAAGGCTCATCATATGTGTGTCACAGGGCCAACCTCCCAGCCACAGCAAATTCTGCCGCCTTACCTATGACAACACAGACGTAACCAGCTGCTGATTTAACCTATTTATTTGTATATTTTGTATCTCTCTCAACCATTGTAAGATTATAAGAGATGTAAATAAAAGATAAAAAGACAAAATATTTATGCTATACATCCAGTGCTGTAGCCTGTACTTCCTAAAACCTTAGCTACAGTTGTTACTGTAGCTACCAGCTAAGGCTTGCTGCTTAATTAGATAATATGGTTTCAGCTAAAATCTGAAATAAGCAGCTGCTGGAGCCAGTGGATTAAGTCGTGTAATCAAAACCAGCAGAAAAAAATTCTCATTTGCCTTAAAGCTTTTCCTGTCATTTGCTACATGTGTGTGGCAAGAGGAAAGAAACACCACTGATGAACCTTCAATAAAGACAATCCATACTGTGATCTCTTAACAGATGCCACTAGATCACGAAATTGCCACCAGCCCACGTATAAGATTCAATCTCCTGACTGTATGTTACCTGAAAGAGAAGATAAAAAAACCCATTTCTCTTAGAATAAATAGATTGATCCAGAAGAGGCAGAAAGTAAAATTATTCACAGTGATTTGTTTTTATATCTCCCTATGATTTGGACATGGTCTATAGAAGACAATTGCACTGCCTTGGAACCCTAAACTCAGCATGTCATGCGTGGGAAAACTGAACCAAAACCAGGGAAAAGGTGAACAACCACTCTTTGACTTACACTGCTCCCCAACCACAGCTGGTTGGCAGAAGGGTTGTGGCAACCAGTATGCAAACAAGGGAGAAACAGGAAGGTTCATTCCTCCCTGCACACAGAAAGCTTCAGAAAGGGCAGGATTTATTTCCACAATGAACAAGAATGCTGGAAGCTTTAGAAGTGGTGCATGGACACTGATGAAGCACTGACTCTAAGAGAAAGTTTTGTACCCTTCAGGAGAGCTTACTCATTTACCAATCTGCTCTTACTAACCATACCTGGAACACTGAATCAATTCTAGCCACTGTCACTGTGTTACAGTAATAGTTCATTTCTGGGGAGGAGAAATTCATTACAAGAAGAGCTTTCTCTCTTCAATATTTAGCTACTCAAAGGGTAATAGTCCAGATAGATTAAAATGGTGGGGCGGCTCTTCAGCCAACATGATTTTGCACAAAAATATTCTTTTTCTTTGGGGTTTAGCTGAAATAGAAATATCACATTACAGCACATGAGGATCTGGCAAATTTTGTAACAATTCTAAATACAGACATGGACTGGAATTGCTAATGGAGATTTTGGAATATCTACAAGTACTACACAGTTTTGGTTCCCTAACTTCACAGAAAAAAAAAAAATTAACCTAAGCTGGACTAATAGGAAATATGAAAGGAATCCTAGTTACTCTTTCAATATGTTTTTAGTAGTAACAGAGAAAATTTACTGAAGTGATCTGAATTACTTCAGACTCCCATTGATACAAGCAAGACCAGGATTTGATACTTTTAATTAGGAGTAACCTTCTGCTGTTGCATCAGTTACTTGCCTGGAAATCTAAGCCACCATTTAAGAGGGAAAAAAAAAATAAAGTGATACTGATCTGTGTTCTCTGACCTTTGCTTGTTGTGTTTTCAGCCCAAACACCTGCCTGGTTTGCCTCACCTCTCAGCAAAAGGCGCCTTGTTCCTCTTGCCTCTGATAAGGTCCAGCAGCTGTTCCCACCTGCTTGTTTGCTCAGGGTCACCAAGCCCGAGAGCTGAGTCCATGGAAACTGCAGTCTCAATTCTCACACCATCGCCATTGCACCACTATAATATTACTAAAACACCTGATGTCTGTACACACTGTCCACTCCTGGGTCTCTGTGTGGACCCACAACTTTCTACACAGCATTCTCTGAGAGAAAACCAGCTCAGAGTGGACCGAGTTTAGTAAATAATGATGTGGACACTGAGGAGTGTGTCAGGCAGCTGGCAATCACAGAGATTTCCCACCTTCCTCCTCAGAGAAGTCCCTTCACACTGGATCAGAGGTGACACTCATTTTTCAAAGTGCTTCTGGCAGGTCTTTCCATTCACTGAGGCTAACAATCAGACTTTTTTTGGCCGCAGCCCAGTGAACATCAGATGACTGTCAAAAACATTGGGTTTAGATACACTGTGACTGGCAATAAGGCCATCCTATCATCCATGACCTAAATTAAATCTCTTAATAGCTTTTGCATCACCAAGGAGCATTTGCTGCTTATAGAGTTATCTATGAAGTCTCAGAGATATGCAGACAGTCCATCACACCTTTCATACAAGAAGAATATGTCCCTCTCTACAGCAAGATTCACAGCCTGAAAGTATTCCAGACTAATAAAAGCAACTCAAAATGCTAATTGAACCATTCTTCTCATCTTTGGGTAAATCCTCCTTCCCTTTGCACCCTTCCCCACATCAGTTTCTCCTCTAACAGACACACACTACTTGTCCTCATGAGCTATTCGCACTTGACCCTCAGCTTCACATTCTACATTGAAACTGAAAAGGAAAAAAAAAAAAAAAGGAGGGGGTTTAACAGTAAAATGTTAAGAATTGGTTAAGGATTTCTAAACCTGCCTGAGGAGCCCTGGCTCCCTGCAACAAGTACAATTTGCCTTATCTGCTCCAACACCAAGAATTACCTAAAGGGTGGGTGTCGTGAAAAGAGATGTGCTGGTTCAGACAGGATTCATGGAGCAGAGCCGGCTGGATAGCTAACAGAAAAGCAAACTTGGAGAACCAAGAAATTAAATTATTAAATATACAAAACCCACCAGATTTGGATATTACGTCATTTTTGGCTAGAAAGAGGCCAGGATTTCAATGCAGGAATGCACTTACTGTGTCTATTGATAGTTTAAGGTTGTTGAGTGCAAGCCACCAGAGACTGAAAGTTCTGTGAAGAATGCATCAAAAAAATTGGACCTAAATGTAAGACTGCCCAAAACAAGTGCCCTCCCTGAGACATTAGGGAGCAGAAGTCAACACCAAGATACTGCATTTTCGAATTTCTGTCATCAACTCCTCTCCTGGAGTGCTGCTGATGGAAAAATCACAATTTCCGTTTCATCATTGCTTCCTTCTCAATTTTCAAAGCTCCCTTTCTATTGCGCACTGGTAGGAGCTACTCTCCCTGGAGCAGCATGAACCTCAAAGAGAGGAAATCCAGTACAAGTGGCTGAGAATGTGTCTGGTGAAATCATACACAAGTTGTCTAGATAGGAATCAAGCGGTGCAAACAACGGCCTTTATTTTGAAAATCAAGGTCTGGCATCACAGGTCTCCCTCCTAAGGACTTGCTGGTGTTTGAAATCACTCCCTAAGCTGCTGCTGTGTTTGCAGAAGGTGTGTCCTGAGTACACACAGGCACACACCCGCCTTGGTGGAGGAAGAGCAAGCACTTTGCACAGAACCACTCCGAGGGCAGCTCTGCTCACCCTCCCACTGAGAAACTTTGACCTGTGCTGAGTAACTCATGAGAAGGCACAGCCATGCTCTCAACAGCCTCTGCCACCAAGGACAAGCAAAAGAAAAGAATGGGTTCCATAGTGCCAAAATCAAATTAGAAATGCATGATACCCTTTCAGTTCCCTGACACACTCTCCTTAGACATCAGCATCTTTAAAAATCTCTTTTGAAAAAGAGAATTGAAAGCTACCAGATATAATTCTATTAAAATTGGAAAAAAAAAACCAACACAAAAAACAACCTTGCTAAAAGGAAGTATTGGGTTTTTTATTATTTCTCAAATTACTAAAGACAAGACAAAAGTTCAAGTACACGAGTTTTGAATTAGAAGAGAGAGATTATGTAAAGTACTACTCTGAATGGAAGTGAGAAGAAACGCAACTAATCTTTGTGCAGCAAACCTTACTAGTACCCAATTTTTTCCTTTTATTTTTCATCTTTGTTTTCCATTGGTTAGGCTAATGTATCCCAACTGAAACAGGTCTAGCTGACAAGCTGGAGAAGATGTTGATTTTCATAGGATAATGAGAAATGCTATTATTTTTGCTGTGCTCTGCACTTGAACTTTAGACTGAAAATACTCTATTAATTTGCAAGCTAACCAATGCTCTCTGGAGAAGTAAATTACAGAGAATTTGAGCCTTAAATCCAGGAACAAATGGATATCAAACCCTCCGCAGCCTTTATGCCCCCATAAAGACATAAGACTGCTGGATGGCAGCCTGACATATATAGGAGAGACTGCCAGCCCTCACTGACATCTGAGAAAGTGAATGTGAGTCTGGGAATGTGAACGAGGCCTCCCAATAATGCAGCACCTCTGAGGAGCTGGATTGCATTGCCAGAAATGGCAAAGAGCCCAACTGCTCTTTTGGAGAGTTCAAACACCAATAGCCTCCAGGTCATAAAAGCACTGTCCCAAGAACCATCCAGTCACAAAGAGCAGTGTAAGGAGAATGCTTCTGTGATGCAGAGCCAGGACAAAACACTGTCTGAAAGGAAAAGTCTGTGTGTGGAGGGTTTTCCCCACATGTTTCTGTAACAGTGTATCTGCACTTTATGTGTATATGCCTATATATACTTATTTATATGCACTGTTCGTGTGTGTACTTGTACCTGCTTCAGGAGGACAAGCACTGTGATTTAAAAAGAGGACACAGCTTATTTTCCACAAAGCTGCTTTTCTGGTGCTGGATTTCATTCCAGCCAGTATGTGGATTTATTATTGCAATGCAGATGCATCTCTGCCTTCTTGTGAGGCTTTTGTGTCATGTCTCAAAGCCCAAAAAATCACATGAAAAACTTTCAGTGATTTCACGGGCTTATGACTCAGCTCAGAAAATAAATGTAAAGTGAGGGGGTGTAGGCTTCCAGTTATCACAAAGTACTGTAGCAAGAAATTATAATGGAGTTTAAATTCCAGAACAGGTGATTTGTGACAGTTTGGAAAATTCTTCTTTTTACCACCCAAATCTGTACCTAAAGTGCAGGAGCTGTGGGAATCCTTAACTTTTATAAGGTAAGCCTATAAACTGAACCTCTGACACCAGCAGAATTACTCTGCCACCACCTGTTGATCTGTGAAGCCTGTGGCCTGGAGAGTGACTGGGACATATCACAATGTCACACAAAACTTCAGGTATGGAACTTTGTGTACATAAAAATGAGCTAAGGGCCCAGTGCAAAGTTTTCTGCAACTCATTTCCCACTACCTTCGCCTTAAATTTACAGAGCTAAGCAACAGTGCCTTTTAATTTGGACAAAACTTTTCTTCTACTTCGTAGATCTCTCCTCAGCTGCACTTTTTTCCTTGCTGTAACCCAAATTTTCCAATTCTTAATTGCATTACTCCTACAATATTTCTTCGCCCTTTAGTACCAAAAGTGATTCATATTCCTTCTTAATGTTTAAATTTCCTTCTGTAAGGCATCTCTCAGTCAAACTAATTTCACGCTCTCCTTAAATAACGACCGTGCACATCTGTAGACTGCTTTTCATCTAAGTTGGCAACCTCTAAATAAGGTGTTTGTACCATGGGCATGCTGAAAGTTCAAAATGAGTGTGAGAGGGGAAATAAACATTAACAACTGCAGTTCTGTTCCAGCAGCTGCCGCAGGGAGGATGCTGATGAACATCGTGCCGTGGGGTTTAAGTGATGAGAAGCTGATGGGATCAGCTCTGATTATTCTTGCTTCAGAGCTGCATGAAGGCTGCCATCACCAAGTTTGACAAAAATTTGTATTCAGCCTTCAAATTCTTCAGCTGGAACACTAATAACAGTATGAGTTCTGGATGCAGCACCGGTTTGGTGAGGCAAACTTCCCACATGGAAAATGCAGCTGTACCTTGATATATGAGACTTACAAGGAACTTTATATGAACCTTGGAAGAAGTTAATTTAGAAATAATTTTTACAGCTGTGAAGAATGATTAGACACCACAGGCAAGCCAAATACATTATGAAATATCACTATTGTTGTGTTCCAGTGCTAAGGTTAAAAGGTTTCTTTGTATACTGGATTTGAAGATGATCATCAGGTTTGCTTGAAAAAACCCCATTTGGATTGCCTTCATTAGACATAATCTCCTTATTAAAAAGCATTGTGTAGTATGTTAACACTTTGTATGAAACCAGCTGTAGTTTAGAATGGCTGCAATTTATTTTATTCCTTGACTTTCCACTTAAACTATAAGCCTTGCCAAATACTAAAAAAAAAAAAAAAAAGTAAAGTTGCCTGTGTATGCTATATTTTGCTACATGCCATTTTCAAGCTTAAATAGCAGTATAAAAATATGAGCTGAAAGAGGGAAAATTTTAGAGGATGGTATTAGAAAAGAGGCACTAATTTAAGGTTCTGTGCCCATTAAAACTAGGAACTACTGACACTTTTTTTTTCTTTTTTTCAATGTTTTATGAAATAGGTACAAAACTGCTTTGGAGAAAGAACTGGAAGTTACTCTAAAAAAAGTCAGGGCATGTTAAACTAAATCAAACCACAAACTATTAGTCAAATGAAGCCAACAATCAGAGGAAACCTGGCAAGCTCAGTCTTAATAAGAGCACCAAAAAGAAGTCCATTTTGGCAAGACCATAACCAAAGAAAACCTAACAATTTTTCTTTGTACTGATATGTGCTGTATTTCTCATGTGACTACTGATGTTTAGCAAGTGTACCTGTGCTTGCAAGACTCACATAAAGAATATTCTTGATCTTTTAAACTTCTTTGAGAATCCTTGAACAACTGCATTTTGAGAGAGGAGGGGGATTTATCATCCCTCCCTTCTCTCTCTCCCCTCCACAAAGTGATATTTTATAACTGGTTGTCCATCACTGTGTTAGGCTGAAAAGCAAATAGAGCCATATATTGTCCCACAGATTCTTCATAAATAGATGACTTGGGATTTTCTAGTGTTAAAATCTGTAAAGCAATTTTTTTATGAAAGAAAAGAGCATTATTATAGTAAGTGTTTATCCACACTCACTGGAAAGGGCTGTGTAACTATGCTAATTAACATTTATATTTGACAGATGAATTGAATATTCAAACAACAATTAACCACATCATTGAAACTCTGTTTCCAATTCCTAACATTTCTAAGTTAAATTAATTAAAAAACACAAACATTTTTGACTGCTTACCCCAATAGTTTTATTTGTTTTAAATAACTTCAAAATTTTGTTAGGTGAGCTCTATCAGAATCTTCTGAACAAGGAACCCAAAGTATTGGTTTGACTTTCAAAAGGAAAAAATGTGCTCACTTACATGATTTCTTTTGTTTTCTCCATCTCTTATGGAAGTAATAACTGTCTCAGAAAAAACTGTTGATCCAGTTTTGTTATCTGTAACCTGATATGGGAAAAGAACAAAATATCAAACTACAGTTTTTATTAGTCCTTTGTTACTGTCAGTCCTATATTCTGCAATAATTAACCCACTCCCACCCCCTCTTCTTTCCCATTTTGTTGTCACTCTTAATAAACCATAATCTGAGAGGGGAAAGTAGATGACAGGGCTACCTCCTTATCCATTTAAAATGTCACTGTAAAGAAGTTAACTGAGCAGGAGACGGTCATTCTTTTGTGGCCCAAGTAATAGCTGTAGCTCTGTCCTATTTTTAGCAGGCACTTTGTTCAAAATAAATTATTATTTCACACTAACCTTTCATGACAGGTGTCCTTAACACCGTGACTAGTCAAGCACAGAAGATACAATAAAGCCCCAAAGTAATTACCATCAGGAAAGTTTACACTCCAAATTATGAAATTGTGGAGTTTTTTTTTTTTAAGAAAAGGTATGTTAGAATGGAGAGCTCACCACATATAAGTTTTCTCATACCTTATCAATTTCTTGATGAGTCTGAACCGTTCTGTTGCCCACTCTGGTCTCTGTATTGGACTCATTATGGTAGTTGGGAGGCAAGTTTTCAAAGCTTACTTCTGATAGCTTTTTTGCCCCTTCCTCTTCAGCTTCCATCTGCCAAATTAAAAAAAAACCAAACAAACAACTGAAAATTAGAAAAAATGACACGGAAGAGCCCAAGCCACACTTCCCGTGCAGGCCCCAGTGACACCCTGTTTAATTGTGTGGTGCTGTTAGCACAGATGCCCCTGGATGGGAACGCTCACTCAGCTGCTCCAGACACTGCCTGCAGCAGCTCTTTTAATGGACTAGAAAAACAGGGCTGAGCTGAACCCTTCAGCTCAAGGCTGTGGAAGCTAAAGTCAATGCCTGTGAGGGAAAAAAGTGTGCAGGCTAATGGCAATTTGGTAGCTGCACAGGCTGATGTCAATTGAGAGCCCAGCTTTCTTTTCTTCACAGAAAACCACTAAAGACTTCAGACAGACTTTCCTACCTGACAAAGAAGAGAAAATATCCTGGCAAGAGAGAGAAACAGCAAAGTCCCTCAAAGTCAACAGAAACAGCCCTATAGATGAGGTTGCATGCATCCAGAATTTAATTCTCTATTTCAGTTCCTACTGTCTTTGTTTGTGGGATGAGGAAGGGCATGAAGCTTGCAAACACAGAAGAATAAATCACATCCCTTTGTTATTTGCAACTGCTGTAACAGAGCTAGGAGGCCACAAGTTCAACCAGGATGAACAGGATTTTTCCAGGATCAAAATCTTTTTGGTGTGTCTGTTTATTTTAAATAACAGCTGCAAATCTTTTTAAGTGCAAACCATTTATCTCATAAGACTCTGCTCAAACAATTCACACTTTGTGCTGTACATAATCCATTCCTCAATCCAGAACTGACTATAGAAAAACAGGCAGAAATTTTGATTACATCCTTATGCATCTTTGCAGTGTTGTAAAGAATTGTTTGTCTCAATGTGTTCGCAGTCTAAATGAAGTGGATAACAGAGGTAGATTTCAGCAGCAGTCCAGATGACAGTAAAAATTCAGAAATTATGTAATTATAGTAAACTGAGGTCTGTTTCCCTGGCGGGTTGTCAGCTAAAGATTTTTGTAGACTATGTATTTTTGAATGACAGGGAAAGAGAACTTGAAAGGAAGATTCTTAACAGGAGAGGGGGAGAAAAGCGCACAAGAAAGAGGTGTGTAGGGACAAGGTGTTTTGATGGCCATAAGAGACAACGGCTTGGGGTCTGGTCTCAGTTCCCGGCTTTGAAACTGGTCCTGTGCAATTTTGGGTCAGCAATTTGGGACCGAGACACGCAATTACATCACAAACGAGCTTCTTCTCCACACGTTTTCCAGACACTTACAGCTGTGAATCCTGGTTTGGGATACCCGCCTGTGCCTCAGCTCCTGCTGCACAAAGACAATCAAGTAACTCTTCCCTTCCCTCCTCCCCTCGCCACGTACTGCTACTTTCTCCCTCTGGGATCCAGCCGGGCTATCCGCTGGCACCTTTGCCCCGCTGCCCGCCCTCACAGCCGCGGGCGGGCGGCTGTCCCGGGCCATCCCGAGATGCGCACAGAGGGCGAGTCCCGAAGGGCTGAAGGACACCGACCAGGGACATCCCGCGCTGCCCAGCCCAGAGCGCAGCTCGGGCCGCGGGGCGCGGGCAGGGCGGCCCCGGCTCCTCTGTGCCCGGCGCAGGATGCG
>VZRL01003535.1:372149-408689 GCA_013397895.1 Origma solitaria | reverse complement strand
GATGTCCCCGGTGTTCCCGCTGCCCCGCCGCTGTCCCTCTGCCGCGAGGGCCGGCGGACGGGGCCCGGGCGGGGCGGAGCGGGAGGAGCGGGCGGGCCCTCAGCCCCCGCCCGAGCCCCCGCCCTGGGCGGGCACAAAACCCCTCCGGGAAAGGGATGCTGAGGGAAAGGGGGGGGAGTGGTGAGGGAAAGGGGGGAAGTGCTGAGGGAACGGAGGGAAACGAGAGAAATGATGAGGGAAAGGGGAGAAATGCGGAGGGAAAGGAGGGAAGTACTGAGGGAAAGGAGGAAATGCTGAGGGAAAGGAGGGAAGTGCTGAGGGAAAGGAAGGAAATGCTGAGGGAAAGGGGAGAAATGCTGAGGAAACGGAGCACTACGGGTTTCCCCTTCAGACCCCAAACCCTCATGCTCTCGGTGTATTGAGCAGGTTTCATGGGAAGAGGGCGGTGGGAGCTGCGTGGCACCTCTATTATGGGCTTGGCTTTTCAGCGAAGGTTCTCAAAAGATGCTTTCAGCTCTGAGGCGTGGCACGTCCTGCATCTGGCTGGCCAACATCCCGCTCCCCCTGACTGATTCCCTTCAAACTTCTAAAAATATTCAGGCAACATCATAATTTTGTGTGTGTCTTCCCCAATTTCCACACAATTTTTCCTCCTTGTGCTACATCCCGAGAATTTCATGGACAATTTTTGCTGCAGTCAGCTCACAGTTCCAGGACGGCACAGTTGTGCCAGAATAGAACTATAAATCTCCTCTAAGTCTCATTTTATTTTGGAGCCTGGGTGAGAGATAAAGGTGAGCAAACTATTGAAATCTTGAAAATGTCCTGCAAGTGCATCATTACAATGATCACCTGTATAAACCCAGTGCTCCTGGCAGGCTAAGAGAGCTTCAGGCAGCTCTGAATGCTGGCAGAAATGCAGTAGAAGGCAGCAGAGATGGGAATGCCCTGTGCCCCCACAGGGAAGCCCTTCCCTCAGTCTCTCAGCCACCACACATCGTGCTACTGTTCAGTGCCACAGAAGGTTTCATTCTGGACACACCATAAATCTTAGTTTATTGGTACAATAATTTTTTTATTTTTTTTTTAGAGGCAAACCTCTTGGACTACACAATGTAAGTAATAAAGAATGTTAGCAGTCATCAAGAATCAATTAAGAGTTTAACTGTGTTCCATCACATTGCAGGGAGTATGCCATATGAAACAACCCTGTACTGGCAGAGAAGTATTTAGACAAGAATCTCCGCTTTTCCACCTCTGCCTTTATGCCTTGTTCAGATGTTGGTCAGATTTGGAGCTTGGTGCTTTTCCCCTCCATATCAACTGCTCTGCCAGGTAAAGGGATATTGGCAACTGAGAGGGAAAAATTGTCATAGATGGTTGTGCACCTAAAAATTAGGATTTGTAAAGATCAGGGCCTTAGGTAATTTAATTGCTTATTTAACTACTTATACTGAAAATTATTATTATTATTATATCATAATCTCCCACTGAAATTAGTGGGAAAATTCCCATATATTCCAGAGGGACTTGCGCTCTATCATTAAACAGAATATCTGAGGATCAGAAGGAGTTTGTAGTATTGATCACATCTTCTGGTCATTTGTTCTACTGTTCTTGTCTTATATGATTAAAGGAACAGTAACAACCACAAAAAAAAAAATCTGTATTTAATGTAAAGAAACCCATAATCAGGTTCTCTCTGTTGGCTTTTTTTCAGTGGGAAGAAAGTTATGTCTATTGAAAATGCTGCTTCTGTTTAAAAGCATGCTGCTGGGGACATAGGATTAACTATGAATAGCATGTTCTTAAGTTGGACTGCAGCAAAGTCTTGTCTAAAATGATTTTAGATCAAGGATTAAAGAGAATATGTTTTGGACTATAGCGAATTTTCTTGGCCAAAGTGCAGCCCAGAGAGGTGATCTTTCTCTAAGGCAAACTAACATAGCTATAAAGCACCTCTTCCTGAACCCATATACTGCACAAAAAACACACATCATGCAAAAACATGTATGATCTTTTTGCCAAGATATAATTTATTCTCAGGCTTTAATTTATTAATTTAGAAAGGGCATAATGAACCAGAATTATCTTAGAATATATACATACATAGTTAGAAAAAGCACATTTCAGAGCTATTACATAAAAGGAATTTGTAAGACTTAGATCAGTGTCAATACAAGACCCTTAAGGTGGATTTGAGGCACAAATGGCTCCCCGTCATGGGGAATGCACTCTTGTCAAAGGCATCATCTGAATCAGTGATTCTGGAGAATAGAAACCACCTTCTGGTTGGATGAGCTTGGACACAAAAGACCACGTTCCTGAAAGCAGGGTAGGGAGTTGTGCATCTTTGATTTATTTTTTTCCCACACATTGTTTATTCATTTAAAGGCAGCATATTAAATTCTGTTTTCCATGTCTCAAACATCTGTTATTTTGCATGTCCATTTACCAATTTCATGAATAGTTCTCTTCCCTCTCCAGCAATTGTACTGTGAACAATCGATCAATTGGTCAGCTGCAGGAAAAAAGAATAACAAGATGTAGTAAGAATCCTTTTCTAATCACATGAGGTTTTACAGTATGGAAACTTGTAAATGTTGGGACAATGAGTTACTAGATTATTGTAAAATTTTCTAGTAGTTAGATTATTATATGTCAAGGAGTCATTAAACATTGACCTACCAGCGCACAGTATGTCTTTGACAGTTTCTTCAAACTCAGCCCTCATGCGGCAGCTGTGTTTTACTCAGGAAACACAGTATCATGTATATACAAATATTGTTCAAATATTGTTTTAATGGCTCATTATTTAGCAGGATAGCAGCCATACATCTGAAATATGAACATACTTTGACCTCATTTTTATTGCTTTGTAGACAATTTTCTTTTAAGGTACTCCAGGTTTTTACTGGTGAAGACCTAACTAATCCATAATGATTTTTTTTTTACTGTGCCTTGCATCATGTCAGTTACTCATGCCCAGAGCAGATGGAGCAGTGAGTCACCTACCTGACCTTATCAGAGCTGTGACAACAAGAAACCAGATGAAACCTCTAAACAGGATCTGCTTTCCAGACCACAGAAATACCATGTGTCGAGTTTGCTCTAACTTACATGGATTGCAAAGCCTGGTAAGGACTATTTTCTGCTGTCACAAGTACAAATCACGTACACAGGCAAACAGATGTACTCTAGCGAATGTCCTAGACACGTTAAATGCCTCTCTAAAATTTTGCCTCCATTTGAAAATAATGTTGAGTGGCAATAAGGCTTTGAAAGTTATAAGAAAGTATTTATTTATTTCTATTTGTAATGCCTAAGTCCATGGCAGTGGATGGGAATGTTTTTACTTCTCAAATACATTGTCCATGTGCATTCAGGTGTGTAGATATGGCACTTAGGTACATGATTTAATGGCGGATTTGGCAGGGTTAGGTTAACAGTTGGACTCAATGATCTTAAAGTTCTTTTCCCTTACAAAGGATTCTATGATTTTATACAATCAATTTACACTTTAAAACTTCTGCATGTCATTTTTTTCTAACTTCCCAGGGAGTACAATATTGTCTGATAAATGAAAACATTAATTCTTTTTACAGAAGTGTGCACATATGTTTTTCTTGGGGAGGGTGAAGAGTGACAACCCTGGTAGGATTGTCATGAGGACTGTGGTAGAGACAATTTAACAGCAAAAGTAAAACCCATGTGCACAAGCAAAGGCAGGGAAACAAGGAATAATTCCCCTTCCCAAGGGCAGGCAGGTTCAGCCACCTCCAGGAATGCTGGGCTGCATCACACCTAATGGTGACCTGGGAAGACAAGTACTGTCACTCCAAATGTTTCCCTCTTCCATCTTCTTCCCCCAGCTTTATATGCTGAGCGTGATGCCATAGGAAATGGAATATCCCTTGAGTCTCCTGTCCCTGCTGTTTCCCCTCCCAGCTTCTTGTGCGCCCCCAGTCTCCTCGGCAGCACGGCAGCACGAAAAGAGAATGCCTTGGCTCTGTGCAAGCCCTGTTCAGCAATAGCAAAAACATCCCTGTGTTATCAGCCTTGTGTTCAGCACAAATCCAAAACACAGCCTCATACCAGCCCCTGTGAAGAAAATTAACTACCCTGACCAAAATCAGCACAATGAGGATAAAGATTTTCATCCCTTGGTCAAGAATAAGTATCATACATCAGCAAGTTTTCTCCGCTTTTATGTTATAAACGACACCTGCTGTTACCAGAAACCACCAAGATAATAGGTGTGTTAGGAAAACATTATAGATCATACAAGTAGTCCAATTTTCCCTCACAGTTTTAGTGAAGTTGTCAGTGTGATGCTAGATGATCTTTAACCATGTGTCCTAAAAATTTATGAAGTTAAGAGAAATACAAAACTGTATATTAAAACACCATCAAAAACATAAGTTATAATTAAGACTAACAAAATAGACCTTTCTAATTAATAAATTGCAAGTGAGTGTTACTATTCAAATTTTCTGGTTTATTACATAGTACAAACTTAGTGTCATTATCATTCAAAATTAAAGAAAATGCAAACAATATAATAAAACCTTATAAGAAAGTTAGTCATATACACTGACTTCCATTTCCTATTCTAAATATGAACGTATTTCATCCCTGTATATGTATCTAACATCACATCTATTTCACCAAAGTCAGAACAGCATCTAAGCTAAAATTAGGCATTGTACTTCCACAGAATTGAGCAAATCTGTCATTATTTATACCCATGTAAGAGGAACAACTCCAACATTTCCAGTTTAAAATTGCCTGCCATTCTGAACTATGGTATTTTGTACATCTTTACATTATGGAATTGAAGCTGGATAGAATTAGCAGGATGGGTATTTCTGGCATATGAATTGAATGGGTATTTCTGTGTCTTTTTTTTTTGCTGTTTCATGCCACACAGTTTTCAGTGGTTGTTATGGTGAATAAGTTTGTGTCTTAAATGAAAGAGAACACAAATCCCACAATAAAGGTTAGCCATTCACAGCTGGCTGCTTCCCTGAGGCTACAAAAACATATGAATCCTTCATTTGGAAAGATCTGACTTTTAAAATCCATAAATCAAAGATGCTCTAATCCCTTTGCTCAAGCTAGGACTAGCCAGTGTTCTCAGCTGACTGTGTATCTTCAAAGTTGCAAGAACAAGTACAAAGTCATTGCCACACTGATATTTAACTTACACATGGTCTTTGTTAGAGTACACAAGAAAAAGCTATTGAATGATTCAGAACAAAGAAATGCATTTCATTAAGGAAATACAGGTGCCCCCTCCATCTTGGCTTTTTTGAGTTTGTGAATTATTATACAATCCTTCTTTTTTTTCATTAGTATGTTTTTTCACTTTAGCACTTCACTTTGTATTTGGCTGCCATTTTACAGCTTTTCTTTCCTAATATTTTCCTGGCAAGATGCTTAAATAAATTCCTATTGAAATATGGAGGGCAAAGTTCATAATCCATAAGGAATATTGTCTGCAAAAAAAAGTTGAAGTACATCCCTCTGTAAGTTCATATTATTTGCAATCTATTGGAACTATTATTCTTCTTTAGCTTTAATACAAATTTATTATGCACAAAAAATATTTTTAAGCAATTTTCTTTTAAATTCAGAATATTTTAAAATTGAAAGTAATCGACTGTGGTAACCTTTGTAGTTTTTGAAATAAACTTCTTATTGTTTATATAAAAATCCCATAACTCTACTAAAATAATAGAATTGAGACTGAGTCATCTACGGGGTAAGGTTTCTACAAGCATCCTGACTTTTAAAAAATCAAATACTTCTGTGTAGTTCAATACAAGTGAGGATTCTACTTTTGGTGGAGGCCTGAATCCTATGTTTAAGAATCAGAAAGGATCTGGGGCAGAGGCAATGGATGAAACTATGAAAATTAAAACAAGTACTTTGCTTTGCAAGTTAGTGGGCCAGAGTGCCACTGTGGAGTGAATTTTTGTGGTCACATTAAGGAACAGGGGCTGCCAACCCTATGCAAAATAAAATCTAAGTGACGCTGATTTCAGAAATGGCACAAAGGAGAGATAAAATGTGCCAGATAAAATGTGCTAGAGGAAAGGCATGAGTAGCAATGGCAACAAGAGTTGCTGTATTGCTGCAAGAGCTGTGAAAATAAAGAACTGATACCATGACAGCAATCCCACCAAGGTTGTCATTGACCATAAAATGCTGTTAAAACTGATCACCAGAAACTACAAAAAAGCCCTAAAAGGAGAGGCTTTACTAGCAGCAGATGGTGCAGCCCTGCAACTGGAAGGAGTGACAGTAGTGACGCGGAAGCAGCTCGGGCAGGGAAGGAGGGGTTTGCCATAAACGTTATCAGAACATGTGTGGCTGCACGGCAACAGCTGAGGAGGATCACAGGCTGCTACAAAGCATTATTGACAAGCATTTAGCTACAAAGTTAGACCTTGCCAGGAAGCTGCAAGCCCTGAAGATATATTCCGCGTGCTGATCTTATACTTGTGCAAACATAGGAAAAGGAAGAAGAGTTGGAAGAAGTTTGCATCACAGCACCAGATTTATCATGTAGAAACAGGCTGTCAGAAAGAATAAAAGAAAGACCAATGATGTGACTGAGCTTTAAACAAAGAAGAAACAATAGAATCACAGTTCCTGCTGAAAAGCAGAATGTTCATTAGCTGTAGGGAATAACTGGGAGTAAAAGCACAAGTTGTAGAGAGAAAGCAATTAATCAGAGACGAAAATTCATCAAGAATTTTTCAAATGCATTAACAATGGTCACTTTAATATGGGCTTATTCCAGAGAGGAAGAAACATCCCTAATTTGCCCAAAATGAATATAGGGGTAAAAGAAATTACCCTTTGTTCAGAAGAGAGAGAATCTGGGGGAACTGAGGGAACATGATGTGTCTGACACGGCCAGGCAATCAGTGGCTGATTCAAACACAGCCATATTTCAAAATAAATTAATGAATCAACCTGGTTGTCAGCCTGCAACAAAATCAGCCACGGTAACTTTCTGGAGATGAGATAATGGGTGCAGAGCAAATGTGACACAACTCTGCAGGGACAGCGCAAGGAAGGGCTCATCCACTCTGGGTTTGCCCAGGATGACAGAGTCATTTTCTGGGCCAGTGACACAAAGCCCATTCTTTTCACTTGCGAAACCCTTTTGAATAATGTGACTTTTCTGGCCTTTGGAGGTGTGTTAGTCTTCCAAGAGCCTCCTTTTTATTTCAGCATCTTTGAACATCTTCCTGGGCTTCCGAACATCAACAGCTTACAGGTTATACCCTTGTCCCTTGTGGACTGTATCAGCTTCATCTGCTGATGGAACAATTTCCTACACTTATCTTAAACCTTTGCATTCACCACAAGGTTTTGTGCTTCCTGCAGTGAATGCTTCAGGTTTTAGTTGCCCTTCCAACTGCAGCATAGAATATTGCCTGTGCAGAGCCTGCCCTGACCCAGCAAGGATTATGGCACCAGAAAAGGGGGCTGACAGCACCACAGATCCCAATAAGCTGACTGACCTGTAAGGTGGTGATGGCAAGAAACAATTCCTGCAGTGCAGTAATAAACAATAAGGGCAAAACACTGTAGAAACTGCAGTTAATTCAATTCTGTGTTAAGAATTTTTCTTTCTAACATCTCTACTCTGGAACAAAATTGGGGAAGGAAATAAAAAGAACTTTCATTTATTTTGGTTTTGGTAACCTTTAAGCTGGACTGTATCACCTGACAATTCTGTTGTCCCTGTGTCATGCAAACACATCTTGTTGCAGAAATAAATGAGTAATAAAATAAATGCTGCAGCAAGAGCTTTCTGGCTTCTCCTTATCAGAACAAAAGGTACTCTCAGCATGCAAGGAATCTTTGATTTTTACACCCTTGCATGTTTCAAGGCTTGTGATTTGCGAGTTGAGTCTTCACTTTTTTGTAGACTGACGTAACCCAGGGCCAACAGCCCTGTGGCTAGGAGCTGACTGGAGAGATGTCACTGTCACTTAGCTGCAATAAAACATTTAATACTTCAGCTTCTCCATTTCACAAGACTGCAGCCTTGTTTATATCTCTGATTGACTGCTCCCAAGCCGCCAGTCAGACAAATACTTTCACCATTACTGATCTGACAAGTTCTGCAAAAGCAAAGCCAAATTTGGGGCAGATCCTGCTATACCCTTCATCCCTTCACTGATATGTATGTGGTACAGAAATAGCAAGGGACAGACACATTTGTGTCTCATTCCCCAGCGGGCTACAGTATTGCCATCATTGGGGCAAAAGATACGTTAATAAGCCATCTCTCTCAAGGTTTTATTAGCAAAATTACATGCTATTCAAAGCACAGGTTTTCCTATGAATTTTTAAGGTTCATACATTTCTTTCCAGCATAATTCACAGAAGTTGGTGGATTTGTATGTATTTGCTGCATGCACTGGGTCAGTCATAGAAGAAAAAGGGTTTCACCCCAAGTTATCTACTTCTGCAGCTATGTTGTATTTTAATCCATTCTGATTTTTTCCATTTCAGTCAAAGCCTCCCTCTTGTTTCTTTTGGGATTTTGGAATTAGGGTAGGAGGGTTGGGCTGAAGGTTGATCCATGCAACACACCGAGCTCATTGCTGGGCCTAAAACTGGTAAGAACTGGGGCTGACTGCTCTGATATCATTGGTATCTCTACAGCTATTCCCCTGGTTAGGTTGGCTTTTAAATGACATTCAAAACAGTTGTAGGCTCTGTGGACTTTGATTAAAACTACTTCCCTCTCCCATGGCGGGAATGATGTGGAAGTGTAAAGATGTGCTGGTGTGATAAGGAGCTGTGAGAATGAGACTTGCTGTTGAATAACACAAGCCATGATACTGGTAGCATTTTCATAAAAAGATAAGAGAGGGTCACACTTGCAGTGTGGAACACAACAAAGCTGTAACAAAAGAATTTTCTAGTGAGTAATATTTTTTTTTTGTAAATGCCAGTGTTAGAAATGAATCATTATCAATTATTGTCTTTACTGTTGTTTCTGTAATTCATACGCTGTTTTGGGCTAGTTCTTAACTGCTGTGCATCACTCTCTCTTCATCTCTGTGGGACTGGAAAACAAAAGTGGTTTTTAATCTGAGGGATTCTGTAACCTCTCTTGAACTGCAGGGCTGAGCTCCTTGATGCCTGAGCATGTCTCAGAGGGCGCCACGGCCCCTGGGAGTCTGCACCATCACACACTCATCCTTGCTTTAATGTAAAGATTATTGAACTGTGGTTCTGGTGCTGCCCTCCTGCCTGTCCCACCGTGCTGACCTTTTTTCCCTTCGGTCACAGATGCTGGACTGTGATTATGGTGCTCTCTTTTGTAGTTTGTATCTCATATTCTCTACTTACTTCACAGCCAGCTTTCACCCATGGTATTTTTGTCTATGAAAGCGTTTCAAACTACGTATTTGAGAAAGATCCTCGACATTGCACATGCATGAAATCAATTTAGCTATTTTTTTTAAAAGAACATGCAAGTATCAAAAAAGCCTTTAAAACAGAGCTTCTGATTCTGCCCTTGCAGTGGTGTGTAGTCAAACTGAGACATAAGGTGCTCCCCACAACACTTGGAATACATTTGTTTTTTTAAGTTAATAGGATGTTACAGTTTGAAGAAGCAGCAATTTGCTGATAACAAAAGAAAAAAAAAGACTGGGCAAACATTTCTCTGAAAATGTGATGTTACAGAGATGATGTTACAACTTTCTTTTTAATAAAAAATTTATTTAGCTTGTCTTGGACAATGTTTTCCAGCAGTTCCACTGGATTGTATCACTGATGCTGGAAAGTTGGCCAGAATTAAACTTGCTCTGATTACTGACTGAAGGTTTATTTCAGCAAAACTGCAGGCTGTGGATACATTGTCAGATTTCTTACTGATGGTGTGTACAAGTAACGAGATGGGGTTGTAAATTGTTTTTTTCCCATATGCTATATGCTCTATCTTAAAACATTCCTCTAATTTGCCATTTGAAACACTTATGTTTAAACAAATTAAGAGGGGGACAAAAAAAGGCACTTCAGAGAATTTGAATTGCACCTGATACTTAAAGAAAAGATAGCTGTGTCAAAGAAATACAGCAGAGACCAAGGAGTTAATTTGTTCTGGTGGATCATCTCTGCATACTTTTCCCAGACACCAGCTGAGTTATTTCTCAAATGCCAGCCAAGAACTACTTGCAGCTGGCAAAAATCCACAGTTATCAGTGCAATGGAAAAGAGGTGAGACAAAAAAAAGGGCAGTGTGTCCCTGTTGATAGTGAGGTGTGGGTTCCTGTGCTCTTATCTAGGTTGTAGGCATAAGGGAATAAATAGTTAACAAAGATAACATTTATGCAGTGATTCAGCTCAGTGGTATGTGTGATGACTCCCTAGGTCTGTGGAATCTGTTCTGTGCTGTGGAGTGTGTGAAGTTCATGAGGAACCTGTGGGGTTCATGTATGACCTAGTTTCCCTGGGGCTCACAGAAAGAAAAATCATTTTAATTGTAAGTAATTTCAAGAAATACCAATCAACACGTTCTTTACTTGTTTTTCGTATGACACATTAGGAACACTGAGAGTTCCTGTGAGACAGCTCTCCTGTGTAGAAACCGCACAGATGAAATACTGGCAAAAGAAGACAGAAATCTTCTAAAATCATGATTATGTGTTCTTATCCTAGAGAAAAGGAGGATCAGGGGAGACCTTATCACTCTCCACATCTCCCTGAAAGGAGAATGTAGCCAGGTGGGGTCAGCCTCTGCTCCAAGGAAACCAGTGATAGGATGAGAGGAAACGGTCTCACGTTGCAGCAGGGGAGGTTTAGATTGAATTTTAGGAAATACTTTCTTCACTGAAAGCATAGTGAGGCGGCCCAGGGAAGTGGTAGAATCATCATCCCTGAAGGTAATAAGATGTTACCGNACCTTATCACTCTCCACATCTCCCTGAAAGGAGAATGTAGCCAGGTGGGGTCAGCCTCTGCTCCAAGGAAACCAGTGATAGGATGAGAGGAAACGGTCTCACGTTGCAGCAGGGGAGGTTTAGATTGAATTTTAGGAAATACTTTCTTCACTGAAAGCATAGTGAGGCGGCCCAGGGAAGTGGTAGAATCATCATCCCTGAAGGTAATAAGATGTTACCGATAGGTAAGGCTTTGCAAAGCCTTACCTATTGGTAACAAGAAGATGTGTCGATGCGGTCCTTAGAGACACAGTTTAGAGGGATTTGGCAGTGCTGGGTTAATGGATGGATGATCTTAGAGGTCTTTTCCAACTTAAAGGATTCTATGAATCTTATAAACACAAAGTGAGAGGGTCTAGCAGATCCCCAAATCTCTGCAACATAGGGTGAAAATAAGGCATATTTCCAGTTCTGATGTTAGCACCTATAAAGAAAAAAGGACCTCATAAATCTCAGCATTTCTGTAGTTTCTTATTCTCAGAATAAATGACTACCCCATGTAGGCCTTATTCCCATAGCACAGAGACCAGATTCTTACGGACTGAAAAACACTTAGCTGCAGAAAAGGATCTTACACGTAAACAAAATGAAAGTTTCTGATTTTCAAGCAAACCTGAAATTCTTCTAAAATGCACAACTGAGTTTAAATTTTGTTTCAACAACATAAGGCCATTGAAAAACTCGTCTGTGCCCAAAGTCTTGCATGTCTGAGTTGCCTAACTTTCAAAGGCTGTAGAATCATTTATTCCAACTAAGGAGCAGTAGGATTTTTATGTCACTTAGGCACTTGATTACATCTATGTGTGTAAGTATGTGTGTGCTTGTGTAAAATCATTTGGATTGGCTGCTCTTTAAAGGGGAAAGCTGCACCAAACTGCCTGTTACTGCCCTGAATTAATATCTGTAACAAATTAACGCTGATCCTGTCCAAAATTTGAGGATGTGAAAAGTGAATATGAGCTGGTGTTGGTACAGTCATGGCACAGTGAGTACTGCTGGGAAGCCAGGGTGTCCTATGGAAATATCCCCATCTAGTGGGTGTCCCTGGGCTGAGGATATCCCAGGACACTGCCTGCCCACTGTTTTTAGAGCAGCTGCACATCTATTATTTTCCTCAAAATAAACAACAAAATTAGGAACCTCCTACTGTCTGTAAAATTATTTCCAATTTACATGGATATTCCAAGACCACATACAAATGTTTGATATGGACTTTCCATTTTAGACTGCTCTGGTTTTTTCACTGCAGAGTATGCTGAGTCCATTATGCCTAAAAAACCTCTAAAATATATCTGATAATTTGTCCAGAAATCTACTGAATGAGTTTTAAAAGAAATGAAGAACACTGAAAAGTTTTCAGGCTTGACACACCCTCCCCACAATTAAAGGTATTGCTTTTCTCAGAATATATTTAAAATAAGAAGGAGTTTATTAGGGTTTGAAAGCTGGTATGTTTGTACATACTTGTTACTCTCTTCAAGATAAATTAATGTGAAAATTTGAAAAGACCAGTATTATCCTAATGTGAAACATGGCTACAAAATACTATATCTACTCTCTCCCCATCTTTTGAGGGAGTTGTTCTTCGCTGATGGGAAGGAAAAAAAAGTTTTTTCCCTAGACTCACTAAAATTAGTAGCAGTCTTGACATTAATAGAGTTAGGGCTTAGTGAGGAATATTTCAGGAAGGAATACAGCATGGCAAAACCTGCAGTACATTCAGTCCCAAAGAAAGTACAGTACTCATGCAATGGCCACCCAATTAATGCTTTCTTACTTGTCTTTCTCAGAAAGGATTAGTGGCTGCAATGGCGTAATAGTTATTTAAGGATGGTTGAATAACATAATGGCATCTAACTAATCAGATGCCTATTGTTGATATTTGTCAGCAAGGCTTCAGATCCTCCATCATCCCATCCAGGCTAGGAATTTCTGCCATAAATCCAGCAGCACACTCTAGGTAGAAATTGAGAAAGTTTTCTGAGGGGAACTGTGCAGCACCTCAGGTGGCTGGAATTGCAAAAAGTCCTCATCTCACTTGTCCCACCTTTTAATGCTTATCATGTTAGCAATACATGGAACATACATAGCTTTATACACACATATAAGTATATATTCTTAAGAGCAGGTAAGATCCTTCTTCTAAAAACTCATTTATAAATTCATATTGCTTTCTAGCTTGTCCCATGTATGCGTGTTTTTCCTTTCCAGCAAAATCTCCCTCAAAATGCTCTACAATCTCTATGGTATTGTTTTAAAATGCAGGTTTGAACACTGTGGTTGTGAAACCAGGAGATTACTGTCATTAGCTCAAGGCAGGCACCATGGGGACAGGTGCCATGCGTGTTTCTCCGGGTAGCTCTGCCAATGCACATTAATCTTGATCTGCAGCATTCCTGCTATTCCAGTCCTTGGCCCCACTTGTGCCAAATTTTATAGTTTGTTTACAGCTCTAGCAGCATTTCCAGTGAAGCAGAAGTTATTGTGAATACCTTTTGTGCATTTTCAGCTTTCACTTTTTACTCTGCTGGTTGGATCTGTCTCCTCCATGGTGCTGTTATGAAGGGAAGGGCCCAGACACGAGGCTGACTGGCACTGCACTAATCCCATGATTTTACATGATCTGAATGCCAAAAGCAGAGAACCCCGAAGTTAATCATTGCTTATGATGACTGACTCAGCCTCTCTAATCCTTTTCCATCCTCAGTCCTTGTCACCGTGCCACTTGACCTTCTTCCTCAGGGCTGCACTGTGTGCCTGCCACACACTGCACAGCAATTTGGTCTGAGCAGGGGAAATAATTCTGGAAAACCTGAGGGGCCAACTGTTCACATCAAAAGTCTCTGGGGTAAGGGATGGTGCCTTTGGACTCCCTGAACATAAAACTTGGTATCTCATGCCGTTGCTCACCCCTCTCTTCCTGTGCTTGCCAAAGAACTTCTTCACCTTTCAAGCAGAGAGGAGGATTCATTTTCCGACAAAATGGACGTTTGCATGCAGTTTTGCCTCCGGGACTGGGAGTAGAGATACAATCTCCTGCCACCACCACATCTATTCTGATTCTGCAGGAGGTCATTTTTATTTCCTTTCCTGGCATTCATCACCCCTGGCAGAGGGATAAGGGCAACAGAACACTGCTGGGTGACTGATGGGTTTGTGCTGCTCTGCATTGAGAACTGAGGTTTGTGCATCCCTCAGCTTACACACTTCTAGTACATCCTGTTAGAGGAAAAAAAGATTGAAGGGTGTTTTTGCTCCTGCCCCTGAGGAGGAAGGAGCAGCAGAAATTATATGATGAACTGATCACAGCCCAGCTTCCCTAAGCCCCCTGTGCCATTGGGGGAAGGAGGTAGAGAAATTGGGAACAAAATTAAGCCTGGGAAGAAGGGAAGGGTGGGAAGAAGGGGTTTTAAGATTTGGATTTTATTTCTCATTATACTACTCCGATTTGATTGGTAATAAATTTAATTAATTTTCCCCAAGTCGAGTCTACTTTACCTGTGATGGTAATTGGTGTTTTCTCTGCCTTGTCCAGCTTAAGATGAGAGTGACAGAGTAGCTTTGGTGGGCACCTTGTGTCAACCCACCACACTGCTGCTCAACACAAATTAAATACAGCAGGGGCCCTCTCTTGTGCAGTAGGGACCAGGTATTTACACATTACCAGCAAGACAAAATAAAGTACAGAACTATAAACCACAAGATCACACTGCTGGTATTTCTAGTTTTAAGCAGTTAAAAAAAAATCTCTATTTTAGTTCCATAGAGCATCCAGCTGGTGGTGCCAAATAGTAACTGCAAAGGACATTTTTTCTGTATTTTGAATGCTTGGGATACAAATTGTTTGGATAAAGGCTTAGACTCTTTTTAGCAACTGTCCTTCTCAGTCACAGTGAACTTAGCAGGTCAGCTTCTAAAAGTCAACTGTTGTGTGTTTATGCCTCACACCACGGGCTATGACCCACTTCTGCTCTGATTTATTTGAAAGCTCGTTCTGTGCATGGGCTGTAGAAGATGTATATACATGCACGTGATCATAAGCAGTGGAAAATCAGGCCCAGGACATTTTGGCCCAGCATAATATGTTTATTACTTCATAAATCACAGCAAACCTTAAGAACACATACACCTGTTTCCTTGGATGGTGAGGATCTCTGTACCTGGCATTTATAACCTCTGTGACCTGGTGTCCTGTCCAAGCTCTTTAGGAGTCCAGGCTGCTGACGAGTCAGCTTGTGACCTTCTTTTTCTGTGAAGTTCAGTAGTTAAAATTATTTAGCTTGGAAGAAGATACCTGTTTTCAAATTTAGAAAGGGGGGCAAGGGGGAAGTGGTGAAGGAACACCGTGTTATGTTTCATTGGCCAAACAGTGACCTATAAAATGTGCTGGTGAGAACAGAAAATGTAATGCATCACTGGCTGCGGCCACAGTTTGTTTTCATTCTTTTTGATATTTGATTGTAAGGGTTAGAGCAGGGGAAAGGGAGTGCTAGCCTGAAGTGCTACCTTTCCTATGGCACCCTGCCACCTGAGTCGGTGCTCATTTGAACGGGTCGTGTTCTTTGCCGCCAGGCACGAGGTAATGAGGAATAAATCCCAGGAGGGCCAGCTTTTACAGAAGGTAATAAACAGTTATTTTAGGGAGCATTTTGCCCTGTTCTGAAGGGTGCCACTGTTCCCATGGGCCTCCTGCTTCCCTCTGAGAGATTGCTTGCTGCTTGCACAAGCCGGGTTCTGCTGAGAGAGGCCAAGCAGGTGGCAGAGTGTTAGTGTGACCAGGCAGGGCAAGGAGGGTGTCAGAAAGGTGAGTCAGGCAGAGAGTGACGTGGGGAATGACACAACCAAGTCATGCTCCCTTCTCTTGGACTCCAGGCTGGACTCGTGGCCCATACAGTTCATGCAGGCACTGTGACAGTCATTTTCCAGAGAGTAGTTTCCCTATCTTTGGCCACTGAAAGAGACCAAGTGAATGTTGTATGCTGAGTGAACACTGAGAAGGACCTGTCTCCAAAGGCATAAGATTTCCACTTTCCCTCTTACCAAAGTAATTCCTTAATTGATTTCAGGGATGAAGGCACTCCAGTATGGGCGTTTAAAATGGGTAAAATCATGACATGGGAAGGAATATTAACTATATCGTCAAGAAAAAAAAATATGTATTGTTTCTGGTGCAGTAAAATCAATCAGTGGATTGGTTTGTTCAGTATTTTAAAAACACACTGTGTAATAGAAATATTAGAGGAACAGCTCACTCTGTTTTGAGATCATGTGTCCAACAAGTGTGACTTTGTGTTTTTCCTCTGCTGAATCATACCTCATAAAATCTCCTGAAGTATTCCCTGTGCCACTGTGGAAGCTAATGATTTTACTCAGACTCATTAAGAAAATTAAATCCTCCTCAAAGAATTATACCCAAACATTCTGCAAATGTTTTGAAACCCAGCGGCTGCACTCTGCCCCAGTGGCTCCTGTGAAATCCAGCTGTGGTGAGCAGAGGCTACGTGTAAGAATAGGGTTGGAACACAGCTGGATGAGCACTCACAGCTCACCTTTACAGCATTTCTTCAGGGAACTGGTGGGGGGGTATCACCTGTTCTTGTCTCCACAGAGAATCTGTCTTACAGGAATGGCCTGAGATGCAGCAATGGAAGAAATATGGGACAAACACTGTTGAGTTTTACATCCACATAAACAGTGAATGTGTTTAAGCGCAGGGAGGTGAAACAGCAGTGGCTGGTTAAGCTCTGGTTTTGCTTGAGCTGCTCATGCCTGGGCTGCGTGACTGCAGCAGGGAACAGAATGTGGCTGCCTGTCCTTGTGTGCATGTCCAGCTAGTCACCATTTGATGAAATCAAGAGGATAAATTGTACTGTGGATGGAACTTCTCAAGCTCTGTCTGTGCTGCCTTTTCTCCTGGGTGTTTAGTTAAATGAGGTTTTCCTTTTCCTGCAGGCAAGCCAATAGTTTCCTTTTGATCTCTCAGGACTCTGTTTTTTTGCCTGCCTGTCTTACCTTAATTCCTTTTGATAAAAGAGCCTTTTATCAAGCCTGATAATACTGTTGGATAGGTCTATGTGCCATGCCATGATGAAACTAAAAAAGCTGCTTTTTTAAACACCTTGTATCAGTTCATTTTTCCATATGACTCATCAATGGATTTTCACAGTATCATAGGAGTGTCAGGATTTTTGCTGGTTTTTGTTGGGTTTTTTTTTTGTTGTTGTTGAGCTCCAGCATCTGGATTTTTTACCTTAAAATAAAAATGAAAATAGGTTACATATCAAGCTGCTGTGGTTGCTGAAAAGCGCTTAATAACCTGCTCAGTTTTATGTGAAAAGCAAATTACAAGCATATTTATTGTGAGAAAGCTTCAGGCTAGGGCCGTGATTATAAAATGCTTAGGATCAATGATATTTCATGCACAGCTGTTTGTTGTTTGTTAGCAGGCAAGCAACGAGACAGGATTACTGGAAAAATTTGGATTAGGAATTTAATGACTCTTTAGACATACTTACTGACTGTGCTGTCTTAGGCACATGGTAGTTTTCAGCATATCTAGAAATGTAACTAATAATTTAGCCAATTACTATAAAAATCAAATGTATTTATGGGCTGGTCAGGTGATCTCCTGCTTGTGAGTTTTTCTAAACCAGGAATATCTGAGCTACTTAATGAATGTGGCCTTTAGTTTCTGGGAAACACCTACAATATACACTGTATTTTAAAGAATGACTAGAAAAAATTTTTGTTGTTTGTATAATTTTTGAAAATAAAACTTTTTAGATTAGATATAGAATTGTGGAAAAAAAACCCTCAACATTCAAGGTTTTGCTTGGATGTGGGTTTTTTTCTTCCAGGATGTCGTGTGGCTTGAAAACAGCAACCTATTTTTATACCCTGTCACTTTTATTTTAAGCAAATAACTCTGCACTCAAGTTTTCAGTTCCAACCTAATTAACACAGAGTTTTGTGTAGCAAATAATGGTAGCATCTCCTTCTCTTCAGACAGTAAGTACAGAAAGATACTTCAATTAGTGCCTTGATTTTTTGTTTGTCTGAACTAAATTTTAGAAACTTGTTTGAAACATTGGGAAAGAATTATTATAGGCCTTCAGTCTGCAAGGATTTGAGCACATATGGGATTTTGATGGACTGTAACAATGTAATTTAGCAAGGTCAGTTCTTTTATTATATTATCACATTTTTTGCATTTAGCTACTGCTACTGTATTTCTGACTTGTGCAGCTTTTCAAGACCTTAGAATTGAACCTTTTAATAAATTACTTTCATATGAAGGTTTGTTCAAAACCTTGAATTTTGCAGCAAAGCTCCTGTAATGAGAGAGGGGGAATTTTATTTGTTTATCAGGAATGAAATCAATACACAAGCACAGAAGACATATTTAGCTGTGGATTCACTGTAGGAGCAGAGACATGCTGTCGTAAAACAGTTTTCATTTCACAAGCTCAGTTTTACAAGCCCCGTATCACTGCAGCCTATAAAAAAAGAGTTGACTCATTACGCAGCTATTGCAAATGAACTAAGAAGGACAACAGGAAATGATGACTTCTAAAGAAACACCGTACCAAATGTTTCCCTCACCAGGGCAAGGCCCTTTGACTTGTGATTTATAAAATAGATTGATTTAATTAATTAATAATGGACAGATTCTGAACAAATTTAGATTCTTGATAACATATTAAAGATTGTTCCTTTGTACTGCACTGTTCAGTATTTGAACAATTGTACATCGTTTTCACACAGGTAGGAATTTATGAACTTACTATTCATACTCTGGTCTTACCCAGTTTTTCTTCCACTAGTATCTGAATCTTAATTGTACCTTGATCTACAAAACCAGCATTAATTACTGTTGATTTTTTTTCTTGTCTCATATTTATTACAGTCAAAAAGTAGAAAAAAAATATTTGTAATAACTGGCATTCATCCTTCATGCATAAATTGAATAAACCAGATTCCAGGTCCAAGTAGTTATTTTCTTCCTCTTTTATTTCCAGCATACTTCTAATTTTTCTGTGAGTGTTTATTCTCTCTGTGAGAGAAGATGTGTAAGCAACAGAACAGAGGCTTTCTAGTGACAAACACCAACCTAAACACAGCAGGGCTGTAGGAGCTCCCCAGGCAGAAATACTAATGGAAAATCAGATAAACTTTTTAAATTATCCAATATCAAACCTAGCAGTGACCAAGAAAATGTTTCTCAGCTGGCACATCTATAATCTTCCCAGATTTTTAGAATATATTTTGTTTAGACACATTTTTCTGCTCAGTTTCCTCTCCCCTGTGCATGACCACACAAATTTTGTTCAAGAAATGCAACTTTTTCCCTTTACATTGAACTTCCAGTGCTTTACACAGAAGGTAAGAGGCCAAATCCACAGCCAAAATTTTTCAGGTGACAATGGCAGGGTAGCGTAACTCAGCTGAGAGCTGTAAACACTCATTGCTCAGCTTTTAAATTAAAGAGCAGCTTCTCCCTTTCAGCTCTCCTGTTTCTGGTGTTATCTTGATGGTTGTTACAGGTAAAAGCCTCACAACATTTGCATGCTGAGGTATCCAGTTTAGAGGATGAATGTTTAAAAAAAAAGAAGTCTTAGAAACAAAAGTGGTGAAATACTAAAACAGGCATTGAGTCAGGGCAGAGTGCAGAATATTTGTGTCAGAGCAAAGACTGCTATAGCCCAATCCCTATCTTTTGCAGATGCACTTAGCTTTGCATGTTCATTAAAATCCTTTGAGGCTGATAGGACTGAATAATTGTGGTGAATTTAAGCAGATATCTAAGTCCTGAAATGCTTCATATTCCTAAGAGTCACGTTCTCTCAGCAGCTACCCGAGCATTTTTCTTGTTTCCGTTGTATCCTTGATAGATATAACCAAAGTTGGAATTTGTTGAATGTTCCAGTTCTGACCCTGGTCCTCCAACATCCCATTTAACCACTCACATGATAAAGTTATTTGTAAATGTTAAATCTTTGCAGGATTATGATCTAAAAGAGTATTAGAGCCTGATCCAGCTACTTCAGAGGCCTGCCCTAGATTTTGGTGATCAGTGTATCAGAGCCATACTAAAGGGATTAAGATGCTGCCAGTGCTTACTGAAGATATGGTTTTCCTAAAAGCTCAGTCCAGTGTCCTGGCACTGACACATCCAGGTCGCATTACATGGTGCAGCTCACCCTGCTGAGGCTGGCACCCCTCTGATGGCTTACAGTGGCTCCAGTAGCCTTCCCTTTATTTATGCTTTCATAATCCAAATTCTTAGCAGTGTAAATATTTCCTCTGTGTGGCTACACACAGAGAGATGGATTTACTTATATAGTGTGGGAGGCCGTGTCTTGGAGAAATATCAGAGTTTTGCTGGTGTCTGTCTGACACAAGTGGGTCACCTGCTGCACTGACATGGAGGTCACCACCGTCACCCACTTGTATCCTTTCACTTCCCTGCTTTCCCTGTGTCAGGAGAATCTTCCCTTTGTTTCACAGGTGTGGCAAGCAGAACTGAGGAAATGATACAGGGAGAGATTTGGCTCTTTCTGCTCTCACCAGCTGACAGGATGACCTACAGTGGGAGAGGGATGCCCTGAATGTCCAAGAACCAGGTGATTGAAGACCAGGAAAAACCCCCAAAATCTCTTTTCTTCTTGAGTGTTGTAAATCTGCTATTGCACCAGAAAGGCTGGAGGTCCAGAAAAGGAAGGCAACACGCTAGATTGAAAGACTTCATGTGTAAAAAAAAGGTATTTATTTTTTGATGTTGTCTCTTGTGCTATGATGATAATCCTATTAATATGTTTTATATGGTGTGTATTTTTATCCAAGCAGTTTTGCACCCATCACAAACACACATTAGTTCTGCTTAAGAACATTAAAGGAAAAAAAGTTATCATTTCTCTTTTTGCAGTGGGGGTCTGTGATGTAGTTATGTAGTATTTCATGCCCAGCATGAAAACTTTGTGGCAGCCAGAATACAAGTTCCCTTGCCAGATCTCAGTGTCTAGTTTAAGAATACTTCCTTTCTCATTACATTACATCATCATGAACAAATGATATTAAATGGTGTAAAATAATCACTCTTGCATAATACCTTTACCTTTCATCTTGGATTTCAAAGCACTTTACAATCACTAATCTTTACCTCTTAACCCACTAATCACATGAGTAAAGTCTTCCTCACAGAGAAGAAACATTTCTAAATACTTTTACATCCTGTTGAAGATGAGAGGAGAAGCCAAGTTTACCCAGACAGGAACTGGGATTAAAATTCGGTACATCTGCTGTCCTTGAGCATCTTTCTTCCTTTCAAATGTATCTACAGATCCAAAAGACCAAATAAATATTGACATGTAGGTGGTTTTGGTGCATATCTGAAACCTGATGCTGCTGGGTTTAAATTTAGGATCTCCAGCTGACACAGTTCTGTTGCTCTGCAGAGAAATAATTCTGTCGTGTCACGTGTGCAATCACAGCTGTCTCGTTTGCTTGTTTCACAAACAGCTTTCTTCACAAGCTGGATTTTGTTCAATATGCATTCCCAGTTCTGGCATATTGGTCCAGAAGTGTTTGGAACAAGAATAATACTTAACCAGATGAAGAGTTTTCTCCTATGTGAATAACCAGTGACTTCTAACCCACTCATTCAATCACTCAGTACAGAAAAAGTATACACACAAAATTTTTCAATGGGACAAGAACAGTGCTTAACTCAAAAAAATCTTTCAGAATATTAACTGCAAGTTACTGGATCATTTAAAAGACAAAATGTCATAAAAGACAAAATACTGCTGTAACTTTTCAAAGTCAAACCTTCTTTGTCCTGCTCTGTGTGCTGATTTTGCCCTGATTTTTAGTGTCATACTTGTTTGTTCAAGGGTGAATGGGCTTAGGGCCAGTGTAAATCTGGACTTTCTGTCTGAGAGCCAAGAGTCTCAACCCTGTGAATGAAATGATTTCTTCTGATTGATGCAAGTCTGCCACAGAAATCCTCAACATCAGGTTTTGATCCCTTGCATAGCTACCATCTATGATCCAGTGTAGCATTTCACGATCTGTTTCTTTTCCTTGTGTTTGTTTCTCATGACCAAAAGCTGCCCCTTTGATATTATTTATCTCTAGAAGGAATAGGGTTGGTAGCAATTCAGTGCCAGAAAACCATCTGGCACTGAGGCCTCCTAAATATAACCGCTTATTGAATTTACTGATTTTATTTTTTTCTATATATGGAATTACATTTCAGCCACTCTGCCCATTTAGATTCAGGCTGTTGTGCTATTTTTTATTCTTCCCACTGAAGAGCAGTATTTCAAGCATTTGAACATTTTCTTTTCACCACTTGTAAGAGAGTCCTAGGCTTTGACTCCGTCACCACCTGAGATGTTTTGAAACTTGCCCACACCTTTATTTACTTCAGACTGGATTACTGTGAGTGCTGCCAAACTTCCTGCTCAGACACTGCTGTTAGAACATTTTACTGTAGTCAACATATTGAGAGCAGAAATTTATAATCTTTTTTAATTTTCAAGTCACTTTATTATTGACTCTTTGTATTGTGTGATGACATATATCCCTCTTGTAATTCATTTTATACACAAAAAATGTGGTTTCAGCTTTGATTGTAGTCCAATAATTCAGGGATATAGCTGGCATGGTTAAAGAATTTTTTTGATCAAGTAGTGTTTTGATCAAATTGTAGGATAAGATGAAGTAAAAATAGATGATATGCCAACATTTAAACTGAGAAAAGTTATGGATCAGGAACTTCAGAAAAGTTACTTTAAGATTCCCTGAGGCAAAATTAGACAAAATCCCAGATGGTTTGCAACAAAAAACTAAATAATTTATGGCAATATAAAAATATCAGTTGACATAATTTTATGGGTGATAGAGCTTGACAGTGGACAAGTAATGTGCATTTGTAAGTGTGGCTTATAAACACACCTGTGTAGATTGAATATATGATTCAATTATCCTAAGAATATTGGACATTCTGATTAAACAAAAAAGAAAGAAATGCAATTTTAAATACTTAACTAAATGATAGTAAAGGAAAGGTGACTGTCAGTTTCATAATCCAGCAGAAGGAACGCCCTAAATTTGGAAGTAGAAACTAGATATGTTCAAGCTACAAATAACCTGCAGCAGCAGGGTTTCTTTTTATTCTGAGGCAAGATAGGTCTCAGTGCAATTTTCTTTGGTATTCAGAAGCTTCTTTAATACTTCAACCTTTTTAATTAAGGCTAAAATTCTTCTAAAAGGGGAACTATAATGCTATATACAGAAAGTGTATGGTTAAAAATTAACAATCCATGTTGGATAGGAAATCAAATTAAATTAAGATAAAGTTCCTCAGATATTCATTTATGTATCTATCTTCCTTTGAGTCCTATATTCCTTCTGATTATTACTAGTCTCTGCATTTCTGCTATCAGGGATATATTCAACATGTATTGAACTAGTAGAAGACATGGCTCCATTCCTGTTATTTGCTATCTCCACACACACATAAAACAATTCGCTCAGAACTTTACCAGGACTGGTGAAGTAGTAAATGGTTTTAGAATATTTCAATACTTTGAGTGTTTTAATGTTCAGTTTCAGTAAAGAACATCATGATGATCCCTTTACTTTGCATGACAATGGCATTACTGTTGGATGAAGTGCTGCATCTGGGGCAGTAGCAACCCCCAGCCAAGAGGACATAACTGGGTTCAGAAATCACTTTAACCTGCCTTACCTCTACACCATATGTTCCCCAAAGAGCATTGAAAAATATGGTTATAGTTTGTTGTAAGAAAATAAGTTACTTTCTCATCACCCAGTGCTTCTGGCAGCACTAAAGTCTGTGGAAGTGGGATGAGGCTAAATAGGTGTTAATTAGTCTTGAGAACTTCTTGTATGTGCAAAACATCCCTGCAGGTTAGGGGACAGAGCTGCCTCAGGGGACAGTGCACAGGCTCTTTCAGGGCAAGTTAGGGAAGAAGCTTTAAACTGACTTGTCATTACATCAGCAAAGGCCTCTTCTCCTGTGGTGTTTGTGCTTTTGGAACTATTTCTCACAGAATTGACAGATTCTTGCTTCTTTAGCATTTCTTAAGCAAAGGCCAACTGATCTATTGCTCCTTAGTGAGGGGCTTTATTGCACTGTCTGACAGAAAATATATACGTCAACAGCAGTTTGTTGTGTATCTTAATTTGCCTTGTCTTGATGAAGTTTGCTTCTGTGATCTCCCAGGAAAGGTACGTGGAATTACCTGTGGATGGGATGTGACCAAGCTGAACTCAAGCAGTTCTGCTCTTTGCATCCACATCCAAACATACCCTTTCAGAGCATGGGAAAAGTGCAAAGAAGAAAATAAACAAGTTACCTTCACAGAAGATAGTGAAGGACTTTTTAGTAACACAAGAGAAACAGGGGCCTTGGAAAGTAACACTGGTGCCCAGTGGTACTTTTTGTTCCGTACACAATTTATTTTGCTCCATCTAATCTAAAAAATGCAGTTGTATAATGAATTTTGTTAAATAAAAGGTACACTGTTGAGCTGCTTAATTGTACTTTGGCTGACTTGCTTGTAATTCCAAATCCTTATTTCCTAAGAACTTTAAAGTAGATGGAGTTTTCCAAGGTCTCTCTTTAACTATTTCACCTGTGTTTACTTGGGGAGTTTTCTTTTTAATCCAGTTTGCTCCCTCTTTCCCTCTTTCCTCCTTCTTTGCCTCTTTCCTCTCTGCTGCAGAACACAGTGCCAGGCATTCAGACCTAGGCAGTTGTCCAAATCTAATTTAAAACAAAATTTTAAATCAAAACTTCTTACAGCTATAGGCAGAGGGTCACATGTGCTTGCCCTATAGGGTCAGCAGGAAAACTTGTGATGACATGGCAGACCCATCTCTCTTTCCACTCCCAGCAAATATATGCATGAAAATGTTATTTTTCAAAAGAAGTCGAGGTCACCTTGTCCCATGTAGGACCAGTGGAAAGAATTTTGGCTCAGAAAAGAGAAGGAAGGTAGGCATATCATACCCAAGAAACATAATTTTTCCTGATTAAGAGAAAAGACTTAGCTAAAACATGTCTAGATTTCTAGATAAGAAACAAGTAGTTTCTTTATTACCATAATAATATCACCCAGTATCTGGGCAGAAAAGTGAAAGCTGAAATGCCAAGAAGAGATGAGAGAAACCATGGCATTTTGAAGATACTGAGATATACAAAGCTTTTTTAAGTGCTAGTTCATGGCTCACACCTGTCAGTTTTCCATTCCGAACCCCCAGTGAGCCTGCAGTGATGTAGAAAGGTTGACACTTTGAAGAAAACTTGGAGTAGAGGTAGATGTGAACACATCAGAAACTGCATTTGTAGCTGAAAGCACGCTGGTATTTTGATTTTCCCCCTGCCGTTTCTATGGTAGTTATCCTTGCATGTTTTCCCTCTGCTTTCGAGCTACTGCTGTAGTGCTGGCTGCGACAGTGAGAGAACAGCTCCTGCAGATGAAAGAGCAGCAATGATAGTGCTGGAATGTGACCTCGGCCATTTATCACAATGACATTGTCAGTCAGGCGATACTGCATCCTTATTTTTCCAACCACTTCTGGCACGAAATCAGGCTACTGCAGAATGGGGGCATCTATTGCCATGCCGTGCATATGCCCATAAATGGCCTATGAAGACTCTCAATATGAATTTAGCTCAGTTAATGTGGAAAAGGTTTAATTGCAAGAGTCCTCTCTTATGTGTAGGCATTTAACGTGTTCCTCGGCCACTTCCAACCTGTTCTAAAAGTCTGCTTGAAAGAAAGCCAGTGGGATTAGAGAAAGACTGTTTAGTCTCTCTGAAAAAAAAAAAAAACCTAAATAAATTGAAGTAGATATCAAATGATGGTAATTTTCTAGCTGTGGATCATGGGTGTTCTTCTGCTTAATAGGCCACAGTCTCATAAAATCTAAGAGATTATTCAGGTTCCAAAGGGTCAGGAATATTCTGGGGTTTTGTTAGTGCAAACAGATTAGGACAAGACGTGCAGGTGAGGCTGTCTTTAAACTGAATGGCTGAAATGCCAGAAACACAGTGCTTTTACATCTGGACAAAAGGAAATACTTCTCTTTTTCAGCTGTGGAGCATGGAAGAATTTCTGTGGTTGTTGCCATGATGAATCATGCAGATAGTAGTTATGCATCAGTTCTTGTTTCAGGATGGAACTCCATCCTTAGATTTTGATAATGCTTCTGCTCTTGAAAGGAGAATTGAGAATGCTTGTGCTCTGTATTCCAGTTCTATTCAATTTCTAATTATTTTGCAGATGAATATGCTGGAGGAGCTTTATGAATGATTATTTATAGAGTGTTCATTTTAGTGCATACAAAATGTAGCAACATCTCTCATATTCTAAAGTTGGAAAATAAGTAATGAGTTAGTAAATAAGCTGAAAATGACGATTTTGGCCAGTTATGTCTGTAATTACAAGAGAGTTTCTTATGCAAGCTAAAAGGATCAAGTACTTCTTCATAACAATCCCCTCCCCAGACCAAAAAAGAGCAGTGGGAGACTTGTCCATGTTACAGTTTTTGGGCATTGCTTTGAAATATAATATTGTGGTAGAGTAATTATAGAAATAGAAAGCATTTCACAGTGAATGAAAGAGCAAAATATTATCATTCTTGGTGAACAAGTCCTTAAGTGCTCCCAATGACAAGGTGAACAATTCATAACATGTACCTTTAGAACCAAGTAAAAAAAAAAAATCAGCTTAAACAGTGTTTTGACTCACCAGTCAAGTTTTGAGCATGCTCATAATTTTCTCACTGGTTTTGAATCCCATGTTTGGGAAGTGACTGGCCTGATTGGCTGAGTCATTTTCTGGTGTCTGAACAGGAAACATACTGCAAAAGGCTTAGGGGGGTTATAAATAGAACATGTTCTGAGGGAAAATTGTTACTCAAAGAGCTAAGACTTGATATATGACTGCATAGCTGTTGTCTATTGTACACCACCAGTACTTTTAATGAAAATTTTCCTTCTTTTTTTTTTAAACTGAAATCCCTTTAATTACTTAATACTATTTCTTCACATCTTTATTTTATTTAGGTGAATGTGTAGGGGGAGTAATCACTTTCGAACTTCAAAATAAACTGCCTTGAGAGCTGTCCTTTTGTTTTCAGGGCCTGTTCGATGCCAAGAACACATACTTCTTTAAACTTCTTAAACTGACAAAATCCTGATTTCCTGTGCAATTCCTACGTGCCTTCCTGTGTGACACAGTCTGTATATGTCACATGTCATACGTACAGAGAGAGCAAGGAATGGGACACAAGCTGGGAATTCCTGTCTTGATATTACTTCTGCCATTGGAAAACTAGGGATTCACAATAGACCGGTTTTACCGTAATTTCCTAGAACTGTGATTTATCTTCACTTTCTTCTGGAAAGGTAGGATAACAACTATTCCCCCATTTCAGAATGCTGAATACAAAGCATATAGGATGCCATATGATTTCCCCTGAAGTCAGTGACAGTCCACAAAACCAGAAAGAGCCTCTTTTTACCCTTTTCCATCTAGCAGCAACCTTAGGATGCCTATCTGGTCATATTACAGTGTAATTTACAGACAAATGGATCACTTGACTGAAAAGAGCGGTTCTGTCATTGTTTAAAGAGGAACTATGTTGCTAACACAGGAAAAAAATATTGTGGACAAGTAATGGAAATAAAATCCAGCTCCCATAATTTACAGCTGGATCCAAAGCTAACCCAAAGCCAGTAGGAGTCTTTCCACTGACTTCATTAAACTTTGCATATTTGTCCTCAGAAGTGCTGGTAATACAGCCCAGCCAGGCCCTGGGAGATGCTCCAAGCCCTTGTTCTCAGCTGACCCCCTTTGGCCAGAGCTGTTAGGGTGAAAGTGATGCTACATGCAATATCAGGGGCAGGCAAAATGAAAACCTGGAACAAAAAAATACTGCAGAAGGACCCACACTAAACCAGAAAAAGCTAATATAAATAACAGTAAATGGCAGCAATATCATGCGCTCTTTCCACCTCCAGGCAAGCACCCACATATTTATAAATAATGACATGCAGACATTAGTTTAGTTTAAGATGCTTATTGATGCTTTGTAGACTAATGTTTTAAAGCAAAACAGCAGGCAAGAGTGGGCAAGTTTCCAAAGTCTGGATATGTTGTGAAATAAAAAATACAAAAATATAAACTTTCTCTCCATGAGCACACGGCGAAATGTATGTGCTTGCTAAAAATCCTAATACTGTGCACCAAGAAAAGAATTCCTGCTCTGTCACTGCCTGGAGTAAATGACAAGAGAAGTGGCTTGAAGGAAACCAGCTCTTTAACTCAATCATTAAAATGGGAGTCTGCTCAAAATGCAGAACTCTTTTTTTTAATAAGGAAGTATCATCTGTGAAGTTTCACAGTAAACCATTCTCTGAAACAGTCTTGGATAGCATTCATATTGTATTGAAATTTAATATGAATTATCCATGTACAACTAAACTTTTGTTTGCCATCTGATAACAAATATTTGTCTCTGTGGGTGAAAGTAAAAGGCCAGTGATCTCTTGATCACCAGGAAGTAAATAAACCATTCGAATCCCGTGGAGATATTTCAAACTGACTTTTTTTTTTTTTTTTAGTTCTGAAAATGCCTTTTAGTCTTTATCTTATACATTGCTAAACAGCGTGTTGGTGAATGGGTGATGGCAGATGCATATCTTGAAAGAGCAGCATAATTGCTGCTCATTAAGAAATAGCAAGGATGCAATATAAGGAGCTAAAAGAAGCACTTCACATGCAGAAAGAAGTGCTTGCAAATCAGGAAGGCTGAATGGCAAAAGAAGACTTTGGAGCTGTGCTGAGTTTCACAGGTCCATCCCATGTGTGAATTGCAAATATTGCCAGATGAAGGGCACTTAAAAGAAACACCAGTTCTGTGCGCAACGCGGAACAATCCTACAGCAAGCTGATGGACTAAGTTTCTGCTCAACAGGATTTCCCCTGGGAATGTGGCAGTTGTTAGTCTTCATTTCAGCTGTTGAGGAAACGCACTTGTGCCCATGCTTTGTTTTCTCCGCAGGTGCTGCTATTGCCATTCCAGGCAGTTCTAAGTGGTTTTGCTCTCAGTTTGTTCAGGCTCTTCCTCCACTTGAGAGCTGTTATTTCAAACTCTGGGTGTAGAGGAGCAGGAAGGGATGCCATCTGCCCTGCTGACAAATTTGCAGATGCACGGGACTTTTTTTTTTAAATTAGAGAATACTTTTTTTTTATGCTGGCACTGAGACGGGAGAGCTACTGGCAGATGGTGCAAGTCTGAAAAGGTCTCCCTGTATGCTATGCTTGTTTGTTTGAAGTTGCTAACATGACATGTTTAAACACTAAACGATGAAGTTCATAAAAATATTTTGCAGGTTGTCAGGAACAATATTGCTCATGCCGTGATCCAGTGAGATGGCATGAGCTGAAGAAACGCAGGGAAGGGGAGGGAGGCTGTTCAACAAGCCTTGGTGTTACCCTGAGAGCTGGTGGCCACTTGTGAGTGGCACCTCTCTGCCATGCACTGAGCCAATGGCCAAGTGCTGGCAAGAAATGGGGTGCTGCAGAGCCTGGCATCCCTGGGGAGCTGCAACATCCTTGACATCCCCAAAACTTATGGCAGGGAGGAGAATGACCATGGCCTTATTTCACACATGGTCTCAATGTTGTCAAATGCTTGCTAAAAAACTTGTTTTGCTGTGCCAGGTGGTCCCTGGCACAGGTCTTCCCTCTCCTAAGCAGTGCTGAAGAGGGTTGTATCCTCCTGAGCCACTCTGAATGTGGCAGAGGGGTTTTGGCAGCGCCGATGTCTGTGCATGGCCCACATCAGTAAGGCAGCTCTGAGCTTCCCTGGGAGCAGAGATGTTGTGTAAGGCTGAGCTCTTCCCTATAGGTTTATGGAAAACTGACAATGCTGGCAGGGGGCCAGTTTAGCTGGGAAAACTGAAGTTGGCTAAGCTTGAACAACTTAATTATCCCACAAGGTTAAACAGGTAAATGGCTTTAGGCCCCATTTAAGAAACCAGGGATGAAAGGGTGGAAACAGGAATAAGCTGCTTTTTTTTTTTCCTGTGATCAGTTAAGAAAGAGAAATCTTCAGCGCTGCTGTAGCTGGATACAAAATTAAAAAAAAAAAACGAACAAAACCTTGGAGTTGCAGTGAGTAGTTAAAAAGCAATTAAACTTTGGAGAGCATATTCCTGAGTAGTAGGTTGAGAACATGGTTGTATTTTGACCCAGCAAGAAGTGCAATCTTCTGAGGATAACTTTCGTAAGTTTAAGGTAGTGATTAGAGACATACAACTCTCAACTTTATAATGCCAGGTTTAGGGAAAAGTCTCCTTTGTGTCTGTTTTAAATGAGCATAACATTGACTCCACTGAAATGTAGGAGGCTGGACAAATTTTCTCCCTCAACAACAAGACCAGTAGTGAAAAATATCAATATGCGCATTTCACTGGGCATACCCACTTACCTCCTGGACCATGAAAACTGATCAGTTTTGAACAAAGTTTACATATACAAATATTTGTAACATATTTAAATCATACTGAAATGCAAACCTAAATGTAAACCAAATTTTTATGATTATCAACAGTTCTTGCTGCAATATATTTAACTATAATGAGCAAAACTCATGTGGAACCTATAGGTCCTCCATTATTCCCCTCCTATTGACAGGATCCTTTGAAAATCCATAAATGGCATTAAACGTGCATAACTCTTGTTTCTTAGCAACCTTATTTTTTAAACAAAGGGGGTTTGAATACATATAATTTATTAATTTTATGCTGTCAAGACAGACAATAATGTATAACAGACAAAACTCATGCCCAGCAGTTGCTGGTTGTTTTCTATTATCTCCATAGAGCAAGCCAGAAATATTTGTGTTAGATTTTTTTTTTTAAACGGCTATATCTTCTTCCTAGCCATTCCTTCCTGGCTAAGCATGAGAAGTGAGGTCACCTCTCCTTTAATACAGTGCAATGCAGCACAGTAAATGATCAGTCACTAGAATCTCCCAAAGTAAACTCTGGCATTGCCAAAGAAAGTACCTCCTTCCCCGAGATTCAGCATTGACCTTCTTACATGGGTTTGCTGATATGTATGGAGTCATAGTCATTAAAGAAACAATTTCAGCAGCACAGACTAACTACAAATGTTTAACTTAAAAGTGAAGAATGAGAATCTGTGAGACTGGAAGGATGGCACTTAGAAATGTTGTGGTTTCATCCTTGAGTTAGGCAAGTATGTCTGAGTGTTCAGCTGTCTGAGAAACAGTGATTTCCCTAAAATATCTCTGCATTCAGACTTACTGTGATGGTCCTTACCGGTTCAAACTCTCTGTCATTCTTCCATTAATGACACTCAGGGAAGTCTTTGTTCAGTAACATCCACAAAACATAAATAACATTTAATTAAATAAAGTCTCTGCTAAGATTTAATATGCTAAGATCAAAGCATGTGGAAAGTGATCTTTGTCTCTGACAGAAGGTTTCCCACAGACAAGAAATCATCTCAGGTTCTTGCTGACAACACATACAGAAAAGTTAATTTGTATTAAGAATGTGTTTATACAATGTTCCCCTCACTCAGTGACAATCACATTCTAGGAACTGTTTTCATGCAGGTGTGGGAGTTGTTTCTATTGTTTGTGTGTTTGGGGTTTTTTTTTCTTTTCTCACAAAATTTCCCCAACATGTCTATCACAGAGCACTGTATTTTTCTCCTGATAGAATCTGAAGCACCCTCTCTGCCTGTTTTGCAATGTGACAATCCTTCAAGCAGCTGGCAATTACTGGCTCATGCAGATGTTTTAGCACCCCAACAAAGCAGAATCTATTTCCCAGCTGCACACAGCCTGGAATCACTTGGCTCGGAAGACTGTACTTTAATTTAAATTCCTTTATCACTTTATCACATTGAAGTTTCATTTTTCTCTGCAAAGTCTTAATCTGAAATCAAGTATGACCAAAGTCAGAGCACATTTTCAGGGAAGGTGTTAGCACAGCAGTGCAGGAAGGAAATCTTATCAGCTTTGCTGAGCTCGGTGGGTTAGTTTTACAGAGAGTTGTTTGTCAGCACAATCCAAAGCAGCAAAGCTGCAAGCACTGGCTGGGGAAACGAGGCCTGATCCAAAGCCTATTGGAATCCATGCAAAACTATGTTTAAGTACTTGATCCTTTCCCCTCTGAAGTCAGTGAGATGTAGACATTTATTTCAATAGAAGTAGCTCCATGGCTTTGATATCTCCCATGTATTTCTCAGACTACTGATTTTCTGCAAATCAAAGAAGAATCAAAAGCTTTTTTAAAAAAATCTTTTGAGCACATAAACTCAAGTGTCAGAAATGAAAATATAAAATATCTGTGGAATAAATGCTGATGACTTAACATTAATAAAATGAAGGCCTTCAGTGGTATTCCTAAGGGTAATAATAAAAACATATCCTTAAGAAAGACTAAATATTTTTAAAGCTGACTAAAAGACTGGATACAAGAAGGAAAGAAAAAGATGCCACCCTTTTTAATAATGATTGATTCTACCCTTCATAATGTCCACATTATTTGATTCTCTGTCAAATCTTCTCAACATTCAAATACACCTTACAAGATGATATGTGCCCCATGAGAGGTTTGAAACTTCTTAAGGTTGTGACTGTTGCTTTTCAGAACTCAAAAAATGTTTCCATGATTTGTAATTACAACATCACCAGAGCTGACATTATCCCTTAATGAAGTAAAATGACACTGAAACATGACTCCATCATAGGAATAAATATGGGACCACAATTTTGTGCCTTACTAAAATGAGAATTATCCTAGAGAGTGTGAGGCTCATTTGTTCTGCCTTCAAATATGGAGTATTTTGATTCATGAGCTGAAGATTTTGGGGAGGCTGGTGCTGACTAGCTGGCCACTCTGTGAAATTGCATTTAGCGAAGTGTCTTAGGAAATTAATCAATTAATGTTGAATGATACCAGGAGCAAGTGATTATCCTGTGCCCATATTTGGTGTATTATTAGAAATTTCACATCAGTAAAATCCTTTATACCTTCAGGGAGATTTAGCCAGCAAAGACACGTGACCCAAAGAGTGAAATTTCCTGGATTTGTGTCAGTAACCTGCATCAGACAAGTTCTAGCTCCTGATTGTCAAAAAAGCAGAGAAAACACATATGGCAAAACTAAAACCACCCCCACACATGCCCCAAACCCAAACAACAATATTTATTTGCTTTGAGGAAAGAAGGACTAAAGTTACCAGCTTAGGGATGTGTTACTGACCAGGTGAGCTGAGGGATGGTTTGTTAGAGCTCTTAAGGGACAGAGGCAACACAGGGCAAACACAAACCCAGCCGTGTGAGAGAGCCCCACTCCTGTTTCTGCAGCAGAAGCACTGAGTGTGTGAGAAACTGCTCATAGGAGGAAGGTGGGATGATGAAGAATCCATCCCCAAACTTTCCTGACAAATGAACTTGTAGTCTTCCGTGGGAAGAGGGCTAGAAAATTAGCTGTGCATGCTTCACAGGTACTTCTGTCTGCTTTTTCTAATGAACCAAAGTGTTTTGAATTCTTCCTCAATAGACCTGTATAAATCTGTTAATGTGCTTGGAAACTTGAACAGAAATGTTGTTTAGAAGGTGTCTCACACTGCAGTAGTTCCTTTATATGCTAAGGGTATTATCTGATACACCCAGGATTGGGTAGGAAGGGCTATTTCCTGCACATGTGGTAAGGAAATCCAGCTATTCCAGGCCCCAGGAAAATAATATGCTCCCACGTAAAGAATCCAGCTTCCTTTCCTTAGATCTGTTTTCTTTTCCTCACTCTATAAAGCAGAATTCCTTCAAAAGAGCCACTCTAATGGCTTTGTATGTTGATGTAAAACAAAAAGCATTAATGAAGGAAGAGAATGAGAAAATTTGTATTTATCTACTGATTCTCACCAGAGATGAGTATGATGAGAAACTTTAAACCAAGATCAGGAAAATACCAAGCTACCCATAGAGGCGTTTTGCATGGTGCAGCAGAATGTCAAGATTTCACCCTCATAACAGGGTTTCACCCTCATAACCCCCAAAGGGAAGGAAGTCCTATTACCTGCACCCTATAGATCACTGATACACAATGTATACATGAATTCTCAAAGTCCTAAAGGAAATAAGCGATGGAGGAGGGAGCTCAGCATGGTTTCCTGAGAGCCAGGCCACAACCAGGCCATCTCTTTTGTACGAAAAATTCAGTTAACTTTGAAGACATCCACAGTTAATCAGAAAAGATCAGACAGGTTGTTTGAATACCACAAGAAGGGCTTTTATTGTGCTGGATATGTAGATAGGACTACATTTACAAGAATTTGAATAGACAGGCTTGCACACATCGGGAAAGGGAGTGCTGCACATCACCAGCCACAGAGAGGGATGAACGTCCTACAGCAGAGTTAGCAGACACGGCTTTATACCAGTCAATAAGGAGGGATTGTTTTTCATAAGGACTTTCTTATTCCTTTTTCCTCTCCTTTCAGTGCAGGAGAACAGGCTAGGACTGAACAAAAAAATTACAAAGCAGCTACACTATTAAAAAAAAGGGGTTAGGAACTTGGTCTCATGGGAAGGGGAGGCTGTGCAGCAGCCAGGGAAGTTGCTATTTCCCTTTATGCTTGTGTGTCCCACACCTCAAAGAAGGGAGGGGGAGCCTAGGATATTCCACAGAGCCCCATGCAATCCCAGATTGGTGGCTCCTGATTAATGTTTATTAATCTAATCTTTACTGATGTGTGTTCATCTTAGCTCAGAGTGATTAGACTGTATCTCAGTTACGTTTTCCTTTGGAGAGAGGTAGGTGTGACTGCGAATAAAGAATTTCTTAATTCTGGTTAAGTAACATCTAATGAAACATAATTTTTAAAGAAGGTTGTGATAATAGTTAAGATTAGTGTGAATTATACATTCATCTTTCAGCCTCTTTCAAAGATCAAATAGTTAAGGACAGTGAATAAATACATTAATTATTATTAATTCCTGGTGGTCTTCATGCAGCCCCTGATGATGCATAAAAATTTTGGAAGAACTTTGGAAAGGGTTATCTTTTTATGGACTTATTAACTTTATCTGAGAGGCATGGAGGGAAGAGGACAGTCATGAAGGTGAACAGACATGTGGGAGACCAGTGCTTTAAGTGTCTTTCCTAATCGAAAAGGAACATCTATCCTAAAGAAGGAAGTTTTGGAATATTTCCCAGTAGGGGCTAAATTCTTTCTGACTTTGTATTTTCTGGGTTCTCTGTGGTGGACTGAAACTAGCAAGACTTATTAAAAATCATACAGATATGATTTCTTTCATATACACATCCCCCTTTGCTAACTACAGATCCCTTTTGTTCTGAAAGTTTGCCAAGAGGATTTTCTCATTCCTTGTTCTTGTCTTCCCCAAGGCTGCTAAAGATGATAGTCTTTTAGATAACAGGGAAATGGTATGTACCATTATTTCTATATTCTTGCTTTTATCCCTTTGAGGAAAAAGTACAGCTAATCTCCCAAAGTTAAATAAGCAGACAAACATACTGCAATTCAAAGTTAATGATTGAGTAAAACTTGGGTTCAGCCAAGCATGATGCAAAAAGCTAGAAAACAAATTTCAACCCAAGTGAGAGGTATTTTCTACAACAAAATTCCTGTCTTAAGATCAACAAATTATTTTAGAGAGTTGGCGAAACCACTTGGGTCATTAGAGATGATGTTACATTCAGCTGTGCATTGATAAAGAGGGCCATATTCACACTTTCTTTCTCTCCACGTTATCCAAGGCTGCTTCAAATTTGGCTCAAGTGTGAAAAGGTCAGAAGTCATGACAGACCAGGGTCTCCCTCCCTTGTTCTGCCACAGCTTTCTGCAACGTCACTAAAGTGTAGTGACCGTGTGGCACATGTCAAAATATTCCTGACTGGTTGAGGTTACCTATAAAGTGGGCCTGCTGAGGCTTTTATCAAGCCTTCAGGTTAGCAGTCACGAGCTTTAGCTCATTCACCGTCCCTGTTGCAGCACTTGAGCTGATTCCTGACTGTTTTTCTCTGTTCCTCTTTCATAAAACTTCACTCTGCCGTTAGCAAGATGTTACTCTTGATCAGAGCGGGGGAGTCACAGTGTCAGTGCTGTTAGCTGATCTTGAACTTTCTCCCCAGCGGTTTTCTATTTGCCTACTGACCGAAACCTTCTTGAACCTCCCGAATATGTAACAAACTTTACGCTTCCCCCAAACCAGAACTTTAAGCAAACGAGAGGAAGCGCCCCGAGTTCCCCATGCCGCGCTGTCCCTCTCAGCGCTTCCCCCGATGGCAGGTGGCGGTGGCCGGACCCTCGGGAAAACGCTGGCGGCCGTGGGAAAAAGCCACAAACCAGCCCGGACCGGAGTCGGCGCGGAACACGCACCTTGCGCCGGGCACAGCGCGACCGGCGGCACTCGCATGGGGCCGAAGCCGGGGCGGGCCGGGGTCGGGGCGGGC